>RJWJ010046497.1:0-11335 GCA_004363605.1 Indri indri | reverse complement strand
GTATGTGGAAAAATTTTATAGTGGGGAAAATTACTATAAATTCTCTTCTCCAGATTTTGATATAATCTATACAATGATAATTATCTAAATTATAATAATAAATGTATGACTAGATATCCTTCTATGCTATATATCCTGCCTGATAAAAAGGATCATAGTTCATCCCATTATTTTAGATTACTTTGATAATTCTCTAAATGTTTTAATATTTTTGAATTATTTGAGCTTGAGTAACTACCTTAACTGGGTAAAATTATTCTTACCCAGAATAGATCAATAGATAAATTATAAAATAAATTCACAGAGCATATTTAATGGTAGTTGCTCCTCTTACCATTTGGTGCTTCATATCTTGTTCATTCTGCAAATGAAAAGGTAGTCCAGCAAGCTAAACAAAGAATTTTCTTTCCTCTTCCGTACAAATGTGGGCCAGGATAAAGGGAATAACTATAGCACATAAGAATGGGGAATAACAGTGGTGGCATAGGGTGACCTGATTCCCTTACATGTTTATAGACCTGTAAAGTCTAGGAGGTAGTTTCTTAGTTATTTTCATTATTACAGACGAGACAGAGGAAAATTATCTTTAGTGTGCTACTTCAGAGCATGAATCACACTTTACAAGCCATTCCTGTCAGCCAATAATATAAACTAATCTTCTAATAAGACACTGTGACCTTCTATATAGTTCAGTAAGTGCACAGTGGTTTCAAACTTAATAGAAAATGATTATCTTTTCCTGAGGTGACCTTTTAACCCAAACTACAGTCCAAGTTCATCTGTACGTTTTAAAGGCATGTCTATTAACACTGTTTTCAAGGAGTAGAGAATATTACACAAAGCATTATTAGGCTGGATTTCCATTGTAAAACAACAACAATCTTCACATTATATATAGTCTTTGACTGCCTAGAAAGCTAATGCAAATGATTGCAGGTAAGATAGCATCTGTCTCACCCAGAACACCTGTCCACACAATATAAATACAATAAATAAGACTTCATATTTCCCTCTGTTTTCTATTTTTAAAGGTAATCCTTCCATAATTCCTTGAAAATGATAATGCTACTCCTCATTGTATTTAACAAGGAAAATAACTTGTACTCACATATTTTTTTTCCTTCATATTTTCATTTAATTTAATTTCTTCATAGAGCTTTTCTTATTGGCAAGAAATGTAGTTTGAGTCAATACACAGACATACCCTCCTGACAAACACACACATGAACTCATATAACACTCAGACTCATCTATTTATACAGTAACAGGAAATAAGATATCCAAACAGCATTTGAGGAACAGTTAAAAATAATTCCTAAATAGCATCAGAATTAAATGCAAATGTATTTTCTAAAGTGCTTGATATAGTTTATTCTCTTAAATATTTCAGCATATTTTTTAAGATTTCATGAGAGCTCATTTACAATTCCTCTTCTTAAGTAAAGAAACTTCTGCCTAGACACTTTCTGTTTTACTACAAATTCCTAATTAAGAGTGCCTGAATGATCTTCAGTGAATTGTCTGGAGTTGTTATGCCATGGTTTGAATTAGATGACGTCTTTATTGCTGACATCCTGATTTCCACCATGAAGAACACAGAGAATCAGGTGAGGGAAAGAGAATGACAATAATATGTTGTTAAATAACTACATAAAACATTCATGAAAGCAATTTTTCATGATTTATTGATTGTTTACAGCCTTACCTTTTAAGACCTCACCTTACTTTAGGGTTTTACATCTGATTAAAAGGAAAAAGAATCCCTATTCAATAAATGGTGCTGGGAAAATTGGTTAGCCACTTGTAGAAGACTGAAACAGGATCTGCACCTTTCACCTCTCACAAATATCAACCCATGATGGATAACAGACTTAAACCTAAGGCATGAAACCATAAGAATTCTAGAAGAAAATGTTGGAAAAACTCTTACAGACGCCAGCCTAGCCAAAGAATTTATGAAGAAGACCCAAAAGTAATCACAGCATCAATAAAAATGAATAAATGGGACCATATCAAATTAAAAAGCTTCTGCACAGCCAAAGAAACTAACAATATTGCGAAAAGACAACCTATAGAATGGGAGAAAATATTGGCATGTTATACGTCTGATAAAGGGCTGACAACTAAAACATATATAGAACTCAGGAAAATCACTAAGAAAAAATCAAAAAACCCCATTAAAAAGTGGGAAAGGACATGAAAAGAAATTTTTCAAAAGAAGACAAACTAAGGGCCAATAGACATGAAAAAATGCTCAACATCTCTAATCATCAGGGAAATGCAAATCAAAACCACACTGAGATATCACTGAACTCCAGGGAGAAAGGCTTTTCTCAAAAAGTCCTAAAACAATAAATGTTGGCATGGATGTAGAGAGATAGGAACACTTATACACTGCTAGTGGAACTGCAAACTAGTACAACCTCTGTGGAAAGCAGTATGGAGATACCTCAAAGAAATAAACACAGAACTACCATTTGATCCAACAATTCCACTGCTGGGCATCTACCCAAAGGGAAAAAAAAAAGGCATTCTATAAAAAAGACATCTGCATTCAAATGTTTATAGCAACACAATTCACAACTGCAAAGATGTGGAAATAACCCAAGTGCCCATCAATACATGAGTGGATTAACAAAATGTGGTATATGTATACTCAGCCATAAAAAAAAAAAAAAAAAATGTTGAACAACCTATTGTGTTATCCTGGGTGGAGCTGGAGCCCATTCTTCTAAGTGAAGTATCACAAAATGGAAAAACAAACACCACATGTACTCACCATTAAATTGGTACTAATTGATCAACACTAATGTGCACATTTGGGAAGTAACATTCATAGGGTGTCGGGCTGGTCGGGGAGGATGGGGTGGGTAAATCTTCACCTAACAGATCACATGCGCTGTCTGGGGGATGGGCACACTTGTCGGCGGTGCAAAGTCAATTTATGTAACCAAAGCATTTCTATCCCCGTAATATTCTGAAATGAAATAAAGTAAAATAAAATAAGTCTCATTCTTGTTTATTAACTTGCACCCACATGCCCCACAGTAATGTGACTGGACTCCTGACTGTAGATCTGAGCTGAAATTGCTGCGTGCCTAATAATTACAAACCTGAGATTAGTTTAATATATTTAACTGATTATAAATAATAAATAAGCTAGATTATTTTACTAAAATAACAGAGATTTATTCTAACAATTCTGATTCTCACTTACATAAAGTATTGGGTGGCCCAGATTATTCACTCTGTATACTTTTTTTTTTTTTTTTTCATTTTAGGCAACATCAAATTCCTATTGTGGCTATTCAATGCATCTCCCATATTATGTTATAGTTGTTTGAGAAACCTATGCCAAAAAAAGTGACTGCACAATCTATGCCAATGAGGCTTTGATAATCACACCAATCACCTAATTACAAGTTTGTATTTCTATTCCCACCGAGATATGCCAATTAAAAGAATTTGACTTTAATTCCAAACAACGTATTAGTTCTAATTACCTGATGCACTCACTGCCTGCTTTGAATCTTGTTTAACTGTGTGTGCCTGTGTATTTAATACACAATCTGTAAAGTATTGTGAATTGCAAGTTACATCTGTAGCTTCAGCTATAGACTGTAACTTCAAAACTGAAGCTGGGTCTACTTTTTCCAAACAAACTTGTATTATTATTCAGGGAACTTGAATTGCATAAATAATGTCTATGGATCATTGGTCTTGAAGGCTTGGAATTATTTAAACTGGTTGTCTCATTTCTCCTGTGTTAAGGAAAAATGCATAAAATTATGTTTCAGCTCATGATTGACATTATTGTGTGAAGTGAATTAGGCTATTTGAAATATTAACAAGGTGATTCATGTACATGTTGACTACATTCATTTTTCAGCATATTGCAAATTAATCTTATCACTGCAGAAACTGTGTGCTTTAGTTACATAGTAAGAACTGATTGACAAGTCAAAGTCTTAAGGGACAGCTATGAGAATTCTAACTATTGTATGGATAAAGTATTAATTAATGGGAACCTAGTTTTTCAATTATCCAGCGAGTTCAAGGCTTGGGAAATTTTTCCTTTGGCTGAGAGTTCAGAATATGACAATGTTGAATAAGTGAAAATTGTCAGTGTTAAGAAAGATCAAATTTCAAGCAAAGACATTGTCTCTCTGATATTTATAATCAAAGTATAGAAATAGTTTGCCTAAGCAGCAGAGAAAAATAAGCCCCAAATTAAATGCAACAATAACTCTAGGATGTGTGAGCGAGGAAAATTATAGAAATCAAAACTTATATTCAGAAACTAGTTTAAAAGATACTTTAAAAGAAATTTTAAAAAAGCATCCTCCCTTCTTACACATGTAGATTCCATAAAAAGGAATTTCAAACATGCCTCTCAAATGTGCTTAATATTGAGAGAGTAATTAAACTTTGCTCCTTGAAGACACCTGCCTTTTTTATTCTGAACCTTTCCACATGCCACACTTTATTAATTATAGTTGGACATCATCATATGAAATATTTGAAGCCAAATTATAATTTCAAATAAATAGTGCTAAATAACAAGAAAAGGCTGACTAGAAATTAAATAAATTTAAACACCGATTATCAAATCAGAGCAAGAAAACATGAATGATACTTTCACAAGAAACACAGTAGAGGAAGACAGATTCAGAAAACGAAAAGAAAAGATTTATTTTTCAGTTAGTTTATTGTTCCTGGTACACATTTTTGCATGTGGATTTTTTTTTATCCTGCAACTTTACCGAATTTGTTTTTTAATTCTAAGACTTTTTTTGGTAGAGTCTGTACATAAGATTGTGTCATCTACAAACAGAGACAATTTGACTTCCTCCTTTCCAGTTCAAATATGCTTAAATTCATTCTCCTGCCTAATTCCTCTGGCTAGCATTTCTAGCACGATGTTGAGCAAGACTGGGTGAGAGTGGGTATACTTGTCTTCTTCCAGTTCTTAGAGGAAAAACTTTCAGCTTTTCCCCATTCAGTAAGATGTTAGCTATGAGTTTGTCATATTTGGCTTTTATTGTGTTGAGGTACTTTTATTCCATACCTACTTGATTGAGAGTTGTTAACATGAAGGGATGTTGAATTTTATCAAATGCTTTTTCTGCATATTGAGATGATCGTATCATTTTGTCCTTCATTCTGTTGTTTCTTTATTGTTTTTTTTGTTCTTGTCAGTGTAGTGTTGAAGTCCTCATCAATCATGATGCTGCTGTTTATTTCTTTACTTAGATATAGTAGAATTTGTCATATGAATCTGGGAGATACTGAGTTAGGTGCATATATATTTAGGATTTTTATATCTTCTTATTGTATTACTCCCTTTACCATTATAAAATGACTACTTTTGTCTTTTCTTACCATTACTGATTTAAAGTCAATTTTATCTGATATGAGAATGGCTATCCCTGCTTGATTTTTGTTTCCATTTGCATGGAATACTTTGTTCCATCCCTCTACCATGAGTATATGTGAGTCTTCATAAGTTAGATGAGCTTCTTGGAGACAGCACATTCTTGGTTTGTGTTTTTTCATCTAGTCAGACAATCTGTGACTTTTAAGTGGGGCTTTAATATTGTTTACATTCAATGTTAGTATTAATATATGGAATACCATTCTGTTCATCATATTGGATGATACCATGTTTTGTTTCCCCTTTGTGTCATTGTTTTATAAGAGCTATGAGCTTTAACTTTTAGGTATTTTTACACTGGAGAGTATCTGCCGTGCTTTTCCATGTACAATGCCCTTTTGCACATTACCTGTAGGACTTGTCTAGTACTGACAAATTCCCTTAGTGTTTGTGTGGAAAAGTCTTTATTTTGCCATCATTTATGAAACTTAGTTTTGCAGGATACAATATTTTTGGCTGATAGTTGTTCTGTTTAAGAAAAATAAAAATGTGGCCCCAATCTCTTCTTGTCTGTAAGGTCTCCACTGAGAAGTCTGCTGTTAGCCTAATATGTTTTCCCTTGTAGGTTAGTTGTTGCTTTCTCTTGCAGCTTGTAGAGTTTTCTCCTTCACTTTTACTTTGGACATGTGATGACTATGTGTCTTCAGATGTTCTATTTGCTATGAATCTTCCCAGTGTTCAATGACCATCTTGTATCTGCATGTCTGAATCTCTGGTGATACCAGGGAAGTTTTCTTCAATATTTCCTTGAATAGATTTTCCATGCTTTTTGCTTTGTCTTCTTCTCCTTCAGGGATACCTATAATTAGTTTATTTGCTAGCTTTCCGTAGTCCCATATTTCTCCGAGAGATTGTTCATCCTTTTTTATTCCTTTTTTTGCATCTTGGACTGACTGGGTTAGTTTTTAATCCTTGTCTTCAAATTCTGAGGTTCTTTCTTCTTCTTGGTCTACCCTGTTGTTGAAGCTTTCTGATGTATTTTGAAATTCCCTAAATGACTCTTTCATTTCTTTAAGATCTGTTATATCCTTTCATATATTGTCTAGCTCTTTAGTAACTGTTTTTCATGTTTTTCATTGCTGTCTTGAAATATTATTTGGTTTCTTTGTGTTGATTTTCAACTTTCTCTTCAATTCCATTCATGTCATTTGCCATCCACATTCTGAATTTCATTTCTGACAGTTTAACAATTTCCTCTTGGTTGGGGCCTATTGCTTTAGGTCTATTATGATCTTTGGTGGTGTCAAATTAGCTTGTTTTTTCATGTTATCAGGGTTCTTTTGCTGGTTTCTTCTCATCTGAAACCTCTTCTCTCAGCTCAGGGCCGATAGGTTGTGGCATACCTTTTCTGGAAACTCTCCTAATTAGTAAGAAGAAGGAAAGGTCACTAGATGGCGCTTTTGTGACCTACTCTGGTAGATTGACTCAGCAGGAGAGGGGCAGATGAACCAAGAGCCTTTAATGCAGCTGTTCTGCATTGTCCTATTCCCTGTTGATTGTCAAAGTCAAAGCCGGTTCTGGATGATCTTCATTCAAAGTGGTGGGTTGTTCCTCAGGCCACTGTTGGCTGTTGGATGCTTAGGTGGGGGGCTGGGCAAGTCTCTCTCCACAGAGGCTGGCATTGGTGGAGAATGCTCTGCTTGGGTCTCCCTGTGGCATTCTGCAGCTGCAGCTGCAGCTGAGTGAGGTTTCTAGGCAGTGGTCATGGGTTTCAGGGTGGTGGGTGTTCACTCCTCTCAGATTCAGGTGCAGTGGTGGCTCATGGCTAACAGGTGGCTGAAGGAGCAATGGACCATGGCGGCGGTACTCACGAGGAGGCTGGTGAGAGCCATGGGGTTGGGTGACAGCTTAGGTGCCTCAAGGATGGGGATGTAGGACTAGAATTCTAGGTGGCTGGGGCTCCCTCCCTGCAAATGTTCCCCTGAGGCAGTTGCCACGGGGCTTGTCAGGTGGCGTCAGTGGCTCTCATTCTCAAATCCCCTGTCAGGGTGAGGGGTGATTGGCTCCTAGTCATAGGGAACGTGAGAGCATCCACTCTCCCTATTTCATTCCCAGCATGGTTCAGGTGATGTGGAGGCTTCTGCAGTAAAGCCAAGCAGTGTGTAGACTAGGAAGTGTGGACCTGAGAGGTCAGAATGGCATCAGTTGCACTGACGTGGGAATGGAAGCTGCCAAGTTCCTCCTGCACCTGCTCTTTGCTGCACTGTTACTGCATAGACTATACGCATCTCCCTGATCAGTCCAGAGGTCTACAGTGGTGGGGGGGCCCCTACAGCTTTGGTCACAGTGTCCACAAGGGGAGTGTGGGGTCCCCAGGGTTATCTCCTTCTGTTCTTCCTCACATGTGGATGCCTCCTCCAGGTACCTTCCAATCTGTCTAAGTGGATCACCCTATCACCTTCTCCTTCAGTCTAGTACAGTCACTATGGAGAATAGTATGAAGGTTACTCAAACAACTAAAAATAGTACTATCATCTACAATTTTGTATTATATTAGCATCTCCCGCTAATGGGCATTTATCCAAAGGAAAAGAAATCAGTATATCAAAGAGACATCTGCACTTCCATGATTCTTGCAGTATCATTCACAATAGCTAAGATACAGAATCAACACAAGCATCCAACAACAAATGAATGAATAAAGATGTTCTTTAGTACTGTAGGATGACTATAGTTAACAATAATATATTATACGCTTTGAAATAGCTAGAAGGAAGATATTGAATGTTCCCAACCCAAAGAAATGATAAATGTTTGAGATGATGGATATGCTAATTACCTGATTCAATCACTATACATTGTATGTATTGAAGCATCATTATGTACACCACACACATTAAAAAATAAAATAAAATATAAAAAATAGAGGACAAATTAATACAAAATTTTAGGAATTCACTACAGGATTTTACATGGAAAAATACAGAGGAGCCTAGAGAAAATCCAGAAACTTATTAAAAATAATGAGCTAAAAGCCAGAAAGTCATTTAAAAAAAAATTCACCTCTTACTGCAGATTCTCCCTCTAGCCCAGAGCTATTGAAGGAACTTGAGGTCCTTATATGCTCTATATAATATTAATAGTATAGCTGAGAAAAAAACAGAAACCCTCTTTATTTCCCAATGTAGGGAGCCTCACGACCAGGTTTGTGACACTCTTTTTTATTCATTATTAAAGGCTTGGTTCTAGACATCTCAGTACCAGAGTACTGTAAATAAAAGATTTGTAAAGAAAGTTAAGAGAAATGTAACAGAAATGATTAAAGGAATATAGGTTTTGACTTACGAAGGAAGATTAAAGAGTAGAAGTCTCTCTAACTGTTCAAAAGGATGACTAAAAGCGTACAAATGTATGGAAGCTGTTAGAGCAGGTAAGACAAGAAATTATTTCACAGAGGGAATTAAGGTATGTAATAAATAAATGGGTTGAGTTAAAATTTCAAAATTGGGACAAAATACCATAAAGAAATAATTCTTCAAGTATGAAATACTTTCTAGACTCCAGAGAAAATGGTGGGTCTACTATTTACAAGGCATTATTTTGCTCACTGTCCCTGCTCCACATATGAACACTAATATCAATACATACACATGCTAAAAACAAACACATAAGAGGGATTCATTTATAATTGGATAGAGCAGCACAGGACTTTTCATTTATAATATTCATGTTAAATTTATCTCCACTTTCACAGGTGGCTATATTTACCTCTTAATATATAAGAATTACAATTTTGCATTAAATGTTAATAAATATCTAGCCAGTCTATGACGCTGAATGAAAAGTAGTACTAAGAAACCCACTCCTGGATAGAGCTGGAATGCATTCTACTAAGTGAAGTATCCCAAGAATGGAAAAACGAGCACCACATGTACTCACCATCAAATTGGTATTAACCGAACAACACATAAGTGTACATATAAGAATAACATCTATTAGATGTTGGGCAGGGGGGGAGGAGGAAGGGGGAGGGGAGGGGGAGGAGGGGACGGATATATGTATACACAAAGTGTTCAATGAGCACCATCCGAAAGATGGACATGCTTGGGACTGGGACTTGGGGGGAAGGGGGGGCAAGGGCAACATACGTAACATAAACATCTGTACCCCTATAATAACAAACAATAAAAAAAGAAAAAAAAAGAAACCCACTCATAGAATCACAGAATTTCTGAGCTTAAAGGGAAAGTATAGGTATTGCTAAAGAATCAGCATCTTACAAATGACTACTGAGTGTCTACATAAGCCCTTTCCAAAACCAGAAATTTTCAGATGCTGAGAATGCCCAGGTCATCTTAAGACTTCTGTTATACAGTTTTTCATTTCATGGAGTTCTGTTGTATTTTGCATTATTCCTTTATAACTATAGATCCTGATTTCACTCTTAAAGTTGTACAAATATGCGTTCAAAGGCAGCTAGCATAACAAACTCAGATAAAACATTGCTGCATCCTTTAACTACTTTTCATGTCACATTATTTTGACCCGTGCTTATGCTTCTATTCATAATAACCACCTGAACGTGTCTCTCCATTTATTGATGTTTCTCCTTAAAATTGGTACCTGGAGCTAACCATGAAACAGTGAGTTAATGAAAAAGAACAGGGATGAATATCACTATCAGTTCATATAAATCATCTCTATTTACATTACTGGGAAAATACGGCAAACTAAGACTTGGACTGTCTGCCTCCAATGAGTTAATTAGTATAAATTACAAAGGAATAGAACAAAAGTGTGAGATACTCTTTTTGTCTTTACAAATTGTTATATGACATGAGGGCTTTGCATATTTTCTACTTTTATAACACCTCTATGAATGATGGAGGATGCCCACTTCTCAAATGAGAAAAAAAAAAGTTACAGTTGGAAGTCATCTCTGTTTATTTTCTCAGAAAGGCAGAATACTGATGAGGAATTTGTGGGAGATTGGAGAAACTTTTTGTAAACTAACTAGATTTTCCCACATCTAAAATGGTGGTTAGGAGAAGGCAATATCCACTGCTTGGAAATGTGGACATGAATCAGTTTGAAGATAGTGACTGAGCAGAAGGCTGATGAAAACTGTGAATAATATCTTATTATGTAATATTATCTTGAATGTCAACATCCATGCTGAAAAACTCTTTTTATTCATTTGTATTTCTTAGCGTTCTTCACCTTTCATTTACTATTCAATTGAAGATTTACCAAAAAACCTGGAAATTCCCCTAATACCAGACCAATAATTCACTAAATATCCTGTATTGAGATAATTAATGACTAAAATATTTAAATTTTTAAAATAAATTCTGGCAGTGATATTTATTCAATTTGATTTTTTCTATGCAAATACAGTATCTTATACTTATTTCTGTTAAGATTTATGTCATCAAAATTAGTTTATTCCATCTCTATTGTATTTCTGGATTCTGTAGAGAGTCATGGATAAAGCTTTACACAATCAGAAATGTTCCTAGTAAGATTATTAGTCAATAAATTATGGATATCACTACATAATAAGTTACTAATCCATCTAGATGCCCTAACATTCATCACATATAAAGATTATCTACCAATTACAAAGGATGTCCATGAGATAATTTGTTAAATGAATGGGAGAAATACAGTCACCAGAGTGTCATTCATCCATTGAATAGGTATTTTTGTTTAAATATTGAAACTAATATCATCATGTAATGAATCAGAGATTTTATAAACATATTTATTATGATTTAGAGGTCCATAATCTAAACAATATGTTTGTACATATACAGGTCTGTATTTATAGTAAAACATATGTAGAGCCATAGTGATCAATAGGTTATCTTCTACATGCTAACAAAAATTAAAAATTTATCTTGATATATAAATATTAAATTGAGAGATATAAAATATTCAATTTTCTCATGAAAAAACATT
>RJWJ010046496.1:0-11335 GCA_004363605.1 Indri indri | reverse complement strand
TCTAGAATTCCAATACCCTGACTGTGCCTATCCTATCACAAGGAATGAAAGGAAACCTAGCTGGGTGAAGATAACACACAGTCCCTCTTTTGTGGGAGTTGGGCACCCTGGCTTAGTGGTCAGCAGCTAAGGGCCAGCTATGTGTGGTGCTCTCCAGATGCTCCTCACCCTCCAGCTCTCATTACCAGATGTGGAAGGTTGCATTAAAGACGTTGGTTTTCTTTAGCTTGTCCAGCTGCATCTGGGCATAACGCATCTGGTTTTCTACACTCTTCAGCTCATCATCCAGCTCCAGCTGTTGTCGTTTGAATTCACTGTATTCCCTCTGGTACCTGTGAACAACCAAGGGGGTCACTGAAGGCTGTGAGTTTGATGGCTACGCTTCCCTGTCCCCATGCCTCTGAACGATTTACTCTAGTGAGTATGGTTACATCTACCTACAGCATTTTTTATATTTGGCATAGATCCCACTCAGAGGAACACATATGCCCTAGTTGTTTTGCCTGGGAGGGACAGAAATGTCTCAAATTCCAGCTGCCCATATGCAAAAAGGTGGAGGAAAAAAGAATTCTCCCAAACCAAGCCGAAAAACCTCGTTAGGCCGGGCGCGGTGGCTCACGCCTGTAATCCTAGCACTCTGGGAAGCTGAGGCGGGCGGATCGTTCTGAGCTCAGGAGTTCGAGACCAGCCTGAGCAAAAGCGAGACCCCGTCTCTACCAAAAATAGAAAGAAATTAATTGGACAGCTAAAAATATATACAGAAAAAATTAGCTGGGCATGGTGGCACATGCCCGTAGTCCCAGCTACTCGGGAGGCTGAGACAGTAGGATTGCTCGAGCCCAGGAGTTTGAGGTTGCTGTGAGCTAGGCTGACACCACGGCACTCGCCCCAGGCAAGAGAGTGAGACTCTGTCTCAAAAAAAAAAAAAAAAACCTCTTGTTATTTCTGATCTTTTTCAGAAGTGAGATGAATGGGTTAAGAGTGTCTTCTTCCATGAATTGGCCATATTTGGCCTTCTATAGCTTCACTTCTATAAATTTACTGTCCTTGAAATAGTTAATATGTAACATTTCCAGTGAAACTTCTTATACTATTGTGAAAAATTTGACTTTCTCTGTCCTTCACTTTCCCAACTTCAGTTAGAGTGGATACTGTTTCTCTTCCACCAGACATGAGGTTCTCTCAGGTCAAGGACAACCATGAAATTTTTGAGCTGGGAGGAAAGAAATGTAGGCTAATATGCTCATCTTTCCAGATGAGGACAGCTGGAAAGTAGCTGACTTATCAAAATGAGCCCATTCCCTACAGGACAGAGCTAAGACTAGAGCCCTGGTTTCTACATTCTATTTAACCAACACCCTTTTATCATTTAATCATGCTGACTCTTTCACTTCCATAATACTCTTAAAAAAAAAAAAAAAAAAAGAAGAAAGAAAACAATCATGCTGACTCTCCATACACAACCCTCCTAATAAACTTCTAGAAGCAGGGCCTGGAAACGACATGCAGGATCTGGAGCAAACACGCTGCTGACTGACAGCTGACTACAGTTTACAAACTAATCAGACACATTCAGCTGGAAGCCATTTCTTCTGGAGACTCGAGGGCAGGAAGCTAGAACGGGCTGAGTACTCACTGAGCTTCCTCCTGATCCAGTCTCTCGGCCTCAGCCTGGACCTTCTCAAGATTTTCTGCCACTATCTTGCGGTTCTTTTCCACATCTTCCAGCTCCTGGATCAGCCTCTCCTCCTCTAATGCCAGCTCCTTTAGCTCCATCTGTAGCTGCTCACTGTCATCCTCATTCATTTGCTCTAAGATCTCCAAACAGCGTCTGCCAAGACACAGGCAGAGTATACTTACCAGACAGAACCTGCTCTTCCATCTGCCTGAGTGGAGCAGAGCTCTTAGGGTAAGGACCAAGCAGCCTCACAGTATCTGCCCTGGCTCTAGAGGCACTCACTTGTAGTTCTGACACTCATTTTCAGTGACGTTGAGCTGAGTGTCCAGCTGGTCTAAAAGAGTATCTGTGCATTCCTCACACAGTGGGTGATCCACATCTGTCTGGCCCGACATGATGTCAAAAAGGTCCCCAGTAACCTGGAAGTGTGGGAGAGTCAGGGTAGGCCTTCCCCATACCATCTCCCCAACCACCTCCGCTACCAGCCAGGCCTACTGCTTGACACTGGAATGGGGCCAACTTGCCTTCAGTCTTCGGCTGAGGTTCTCCATGGTGCCGCCATCAGATGCCTCCCCGATCAAAGTGAAGCTGTTGGCACTTTCTGTAGACATCATCCTGCAGACAGCCCCCCGCCCATGGGCCACATGAGGGAGCAGAGAGGCTTCCTCCACCTACTGCAGTGACAGTGGCAGAGACTCTCAAGCACCAGCTGAGGGGCCTCAAGGCGCATACCCACTCCTAGCCCGACTGACCTCCCACGGGTACCTCTCTCCCAAGGGAAGGCCATGCTAGTCTTCCACAGGGGCACTCAGCACGAAGGTTGGCCTGGATGGACTAAGGAGGGAGAGGGGCATCAAAAATCGACATGTGTGTGTGTCTATGGTAGAAAAGGAGGGAGAATCAGGAAAGACCATTTTTTATTACACCCCTTGCCGGCAACCTTCACCTGCATCAATGAGAACTAAGGACCTGAACATCTAACCACATCTGCTATTTTAAAATTTCTCAAGAGCTCATCTTTTTTATTAGTCAATCACTCCCTCAACTTTTCTCAATTCTTCATCATTAGAGTTATTGTCCCTTCCCACTGTGTAAATGACTACAAGAAAAAATCAATTCTGGAAGACAAAGGGCCAGGTATAAGGGAACACATCTTTTCTGAAAAGGCTAGGTGATGACTCATCTCCATCACCTGGCTCCAGGTCTTGATTCCTGGGTTCAATTAAAATTCTACTGGCCTTTGGTAAGGAACAGGGGGCTGAGAAGTAGTAGGCACCTGGCTGGAGGGATGACTCTTCGAGAGACACCATCCTGGCGAGTTTCAATAAATGGCTCCTGGGAAAGAAATAAGAAGACATTAAAGTTTTGTCAGTGTAAAGGTGGAGTCTATAGTGACAAAGAAAAAAATGGTAAAAAATAAAATAAAATAAATAAAAAATAAAGGTGGAATCTATCTCCCAAACAGTCTCAGAACTATACGGCTTTATTTTTGATGGATAAACACAAGACTTGACAAACCCCAGAGACTTAAGAAAATGGGTATTATCTACCAAGTCCTTGTATATGTAGACTTAGAAAGGACCCATGGTACAAACTTCAACTCTCATTTGATTTTTTGTGTAGAGAACAGCATTTTTTTTAACTATGTTATACTCTATTTATAGTTAAATTCAACATCAGTCAGGGGCAGGGGAGAGAATGTCCTAAAATTCATGGTACAAGCAAAAAGGCAGATTAGACTGCAGTGAAGTTTGCCATAGCATAGACAAAGTAGATAATTTATATGTTTTCAATATTTTGATATTACTTATATGTGATCAAAATCTTACAACATCTACTGACTTCAACTGCCAGCTCCCTATGCCTCTTTGGTGAAATCTTTCTCTGGGCCCTGGCTCCTACAATGCCTGCAAGGAGCACTGGCCAGAATTAATGGTCCCCACTTCACCTGAGGTCAGCAGTGGGTGAGTAAATACCCGGGTTCCTTGCTACTTGGGCAGGATAAATCTGGGGTGTGTGTTCAATACTATCCCACAGGATGTTGTTCCACAGATGCTCCATAGGATCACTGACATTATTACACTTTAAAAATGACACTGACAATCTTTTCTGCTCAGGTTAATCATACAATTCACTGTCCAAACCAAGGTACTTTTGAGAATGGAGAGAAGTGGATATTAATAACTTGCTAGATCAACAGACGCAAACCAATGCCGTGGAACAACCTGGACACACAGGTCAGCCCATCCCTGACTGATGATGATTTATAATTCTGCTTCAAATAAAGAGCCTCTCCCAACATTTTTGAATGGACACCTCATTCAGTAACCTTGTGACCTCAGGGGCACTTCTATTTATATATCTCCAATGATGCATAGTGGCCTGATCATGTAGAATGTCTCTTGCTAACCAGAGATCCACAAAATCTGGGGGCTCTAACAGCACCAAGTACCCTGCAGACATCAAGCCTGCATTCCTGTGTTTTCATACCAAATCTCCCACTTAGAATGTTTATTGTATGAGGAGGATAGGGGAGAGGACACTTCTATTACCTCTCCTGAGTTAGCCTCTTCCTCCTGGGTCTCTCCTGGTTTCGCCTGGGCTGTGGTAAGTAACGGAGCTAAGGGCAAGGAAAATATTGGGTCAGAAAGTCTTATTAAAGCAGGAGGGCATATGAAAGTATGGGAAAAGAATCTGAAATATCCTCATGACCACCCCCACCTCCACTTTTTCTTAAAGTACCATTTACACAAAGAAGAATCCGTTGTCCCCTCCACCCCTATTAAATTGAATTAAGGAAATGTTAAAAATTTTAAGGCAAAATGGTATCATGATTATTTTTAAAAGAGTCCTTATCTTTCAAAAATACTTACAGAAATATTTATGGTATTTATGTTTGGCATTTACTTCAAAATAATTTGAAGTGGGAAGGAATGGGTGGAGCTATAGATAAAACATGATTAAATATGTGTTGATAACTGCTGAAACTAGGTGATGGGTACACGGAGGTTCATTATGTACCCTGAAATTTCCCATCAAGAAAGTTAACATCCCCTTTCCCCCAGAATAACTGGGAAGGAACACAAGGAAACTTTCAGGGAAGATGAAACATTTCTACACTGCAATGATCCAGATTACATAAGTATCCTTACCTTTTTAAAAAAGTGTGAAAAACATAATAATTGAATGGGGGATGGGAGGTGATAGATAATATAAGAATGGCAGAATGTGGCTAATTTCTTTTCTGACAGAAGCTCTCAGCTAGGGGATAGATACAAGGGAGGCCATTATACTATTTTCTTGACTGTGTATGTTTGAAATTTTCCACAACAAAGTTAAAAATCTGTATTAAAGAGTTAATTCCCCCTCAAAAAAGAGAAATCAGTTAATAATAACAGCTAACATCTATTGAGTACTATTTGCCCAGCATATTACTATTTATGTGCTTTGTCATATTTGAACCTCGCAACTACCTTATGAGGCAGTTTTACAAATGAAGAAACCAAAAAACCAAGGCTTACAGAAGTGAAGTAACTTGCAAAAAGTCATTCAGCTAGTAAATCACAGCCAGGATTTAAACCCAAGCAGGCTGACTCCAGACTTATAAGCTTATTTAAGCTGTCTATTCAGTCTTTCAGTCTTCTCAATTTTTTTTCTAACTTCAACTCAATTCTTGGGACTTTAAGACTCTACTCCTCCACTTACCAGCTGTTGGACGTTGGGTAAATCACTTAATCTCTCTGTGCCTCAATTCCTCATCTGTAAAATGATGTAATGACGGTACTACTCCATAGGGCTTGTTGCAGAGACTAAATGAATACGTGTCATGCACTTGGCATACAGTAAATTTTCAACAAATGCTGATTATATATATATATATATTCCCTTTCTCTGAAACAGCAGGAGCAGAAAAATAAGAACCTTTCTTTTGCTACAGAAAGCTCTCAGAAGCGCACATCAGAACTCCTTTATGTTCCCGATGAGAAAAAGGGGGAACAAGAGAGATGAAATAACTTTCCTAGGTTCACGAGCCGAGTCTGTGGCAGACTACACAGATAGCCACCATAAGAACTGTATCTCCAATGCTGCCCACCTTCCGCATTCTTGACCACCCTCTTTCCAAGGGTCTCGCTGACCTGTGAGCTCCTGGATGGTGACACGGTCCAGGATTTTGAAGCTCGTGTCCAGTTTCAGGGGCTGGCTGCAGCGCTGGCACACGAAGCTCACTTGCATGGTGCTGTTGGAAGTCTTAGACCCCTCCATCCCTGCGGCGGTGGAAAGGAGGCGATGTTAGGGAGAATCGGCACCCTTGAACCTCCGGCCCAGGGCTACCACCTGCCTTGGTGGTGGTGGTGAAGGGGATGAATCCTGAGCTGCGCCGTTCCCTTTAGGAACGGTATGATACCAGGCTGACCTGCTTCCGGGGCAGCCTGAGTGAGCAAAGGCAGTTTAGAGCCCAGGGTCAGGGAAGGGTCTCCAATAGGAGGCGTGAGGGTTCCCAGGCTCCCTTCTAAGGTCTGAGTTCAGCCCCTGACGCTCTTCACCTCGGGACCCCGGAGCCCGCCACCCAGGTCCAGTCTACCGCGGGGGCACCGTGGCCTCGGGTCTGCCCCGGAGCGAAGCCTCCAGAACTGCCATCGCCCAGTCTTCGGCTACTTCCCGGTCCGCCAGCGGAAAACTTCCGGCCGGGACCGGACGTGACGTCACGACGGCAACAGGCTGGCCTGGGCCGCAGGCGATCGTGCCCGGTGGCGGCCCCCAGAGGCTGAGTTGGGAAAAGCAGCCGGCGTCCGCGGGTGTGCGAGGTTGTGACCGGGAGTGGAAACACCAACCCAAGTCCGGAGAGAATGAGACTCTGCTGTTCTCTAAATTCAGTGCGTTTGCTCAAAAATGCTCACTCCGAAGTGGAGCCACTTCAATTCCTTCCTTTACTGTTAGTTTTTAAAATTTCTCCTTAGGAGAACCGGGCTGTCCTTCAGGTGCCTCTGAGGAAGTGATAGACACACGGGCGGGCGTGGGTGGGGGGGGGTGGAGATAAGCTTTAGTGTGTTTTATTTTATATTTTAAAATTGCGTTTATTAATTAGGGAAAGCCGAGCACTTTTAGATATTGACGCATTTTATAAAGTTATAAAATTTAGACATTTGTGTTTTGGTGAGGGAAGAGACAGATCAATGGAACAGAATAGAGTTCAAAAATAGACTAAGTATACAGGCGAATTTAGTGGGTGATAAAGGTGGTATTTCAAATCAGTGGGAAATAAACTATTTAATAAATGATGAGTACAGCCCCAAAGCCATGTAGATAAAAGTAGTGAGCTGAATCTTCTATTTCACTGTTTACACCAAAAGGAGTTCCAAATTGGTCACAAATTGAAGCATCAAAAATGCAGTGATTACAGGTGCTAGATGACAGTATGAGTATTTTTTACAGTCTTGGAGCAGGGAAGCTTTGCCTAAGCATACCATGAAAATCAGAAGTCAAAAAAGAAAATACTGAATTTCACTGCTTAGAAATTAAATTTTTTTTAACTGTCAAAGACACTGAACAAAATTTACAAAAGAAAAATGTGGAAAATAGTTGCAGCTCATAAGATAGAAGGCAAATTTCCTTAAAATTGATAGAGAACTCCAATCAATAAAAATACCAATAGGCCAATGATGAATGAGCAAAAAATGATAAGAAAAAAAGATGTTTTATTTCTTTTATAATTGAGCCTGCTACAGTGAGGCAGCATTTCTTATGAGATTGGTAAATATTGAACCAGTTGATAACATCCAGGTTGATGAGTGTTTGGGGAACTCTTGAATACTGTTGACTAGAAGTGTAAATTGGTATAATCTTTTTGGAGATCAATTTGGGAATATCTAACAAAAATTTAAATGTTCATGTGCTTTGACATAAAATCACTTTCTAGGAATTTTCATAGTAGACGTACAAGTGCCCAGATATATAATATATACCTATATACAAAAATACTCACTGCTAAATGTCCTTCAGTAATAGGGGATTGTTTAAATAAATTATGGTAGTATTCATTTAGTGGAATACTATGCAGCCATTAAAACGAATGAAGTAAACATATATGGAAAGAAGTCTATGAAATCTTGTTTATTCATTCTTTCAAAAACTTTATTGAGGCCTTACTATGTGCCAGGGACTGTTTTAGGCATTGGAGATACAACAGCAACAAACAACAGGCAATTATCCATACTCTCATGGAGATTTAGTCTAGTGGGAAAGACAAACAAATGTAGTATATTATATAGTGATAACTATCAAGGAGAAAAATAAAGTAGGAAAAAGAGTTTTTAAAACGTGTAGGTTAGGGGCAGGCATGTAATTTTAGGAAGGTGGACAGGGAAAGTCTCACTAAAAAAGAAATATTAAATATTTGAATAAAGAGTTGAGGAAGATGAGAAAGGAATTCCTGCATGTATCGGAAGGAAGAACATTCTAGGCCAAGGGAATAGTAAGAGCAAAGGCCTTGAGAACAGAAGGTGCCTGTTTAAGGACTAGTGAAGGGACTGGTGTTGCTAGAGGATGAGCAAGGAAAAGGAAGACAGGATATGGGACCAGGGAGGTAAGGGGCTGAGTGTCCATCACCTAGAGACATATAGCAATTGTAATGCTCTGGCTTTCATTTTTTTTTTTTTTTTCCCCTGAGACAGAGTCTCCCTCTGTCGCCCTGTGTAGAGTGCAGTGGCATCATCATAGCTCACTGCAACCTCAAACTCCTGGGCTCAAGCGATCCTTCTGCCTTAGCCTCCTGAGTAGCTGGGACTACAGGCGCGCCTCACCATGCCCCGATAATTTTTCTATTTTTAGTAGAGAAGGGGTCTTGCTCTTGCTCAGGCTGGTCTCCAGCTCCTGAGCTCCTGCCTTGGCTCCCACAGTACTAGGATTACAGGCGTGAGCCACCTCACCCAGCTGATGTTGTCTATTTTTAATTGGGTTGTCTTTATTTTTGAGTTACATAAGGCTACTCTGTATGTTCTAGATACAAGTCTTTTATAAGATACATGATTTACAAATATTTTCTCCTAGTCCATGGCTTGTCTTTTCATTTTATTAATGGTGTGTTTGGAAGTGCAAAACTTTTGAATTTTCATGAGCTGCAATTGTAGTTTATATGCAATTTTTGTATCCTGCCTTTTAAATTTAACAGTTTTCCATGTAGCTACACAGTTTTTGTAATTATCATTTAATGGTTGCATTATATCAAATGTGCTACCTTAATGTATTTCTTTACTGCTGGAAATTTCCATCGTTTGCAGTTTTGGTGATTACAATAACGTTGCAATGAAGAGCTACCTGCTTCCTTATGATATGGGCTTATAATTGAGATTACTTAATTAAGAGTGTGGCTATTTCATGTCTCTTGATTAACATTGGCAATTGTTTTCCAGAGTGATTGCACATAGTTTTATTCTGCCTCTGGTAATGTATGACAGAGCCTGTTTCATGATGCCTTGGCCAGTATTGGGTATTATATATTTGGGGAACAAAAGCAAAAAATGACCCTTCCTTGTTATTTTAATTGGCATCATTGATTACTGGTAAGGCTGAACATTTTGCCATATATTTGCTTATTGTACTTCCACTTTTGTGAATTATCTGTTTGCATCCTTTCCTTATTTAACTGTTGGATTCTTAATATTTTTCTCAACTTTTTTAGTCAATTTTCATTAAGGGTCTATAGCTATTTTTCACATGTGCAAAAAGTTTTAAGTTTTGTTTTGTTTTTTTTTTTTTTGAGACAGAGTCTGGCTCTTTTTGCCCGGGCTAGAGTGCCGTAGCATCAGCCTAGCTCACAGCAACCTCAAACTCCTGGGCTCAAGCAATCCTTCTGCCTCAGCCTCCCGAGTAGCTGGGACTACAGGTATGCACCACCATGCCCAGCTAATTTTTTCTATATATATTTTTTTAGTTGTCCAGCTAATTTCTTTCTATTTTTAGTAGAGACGGGGTCTTGCTCTTGCTCAGGTTGGTCTTGAACTCCTGAGCTCAAGCAATCCTCCCGCCTCGGCTTCCCAGAGTGCTAGGATTACAGGCGTGAGCCACTGCGCCTGGCCAAGTTTTAAGTTTTTATGAAGTCAAATTGGCTTACTTCTTGGTGACTTATATTGCTTAGAAAGTTATTGCCACTTCCAGAAGTGATTTTCATATTATTTTATATGTATGCGGTCCTCTTATAATTGGTACTGGATGTGATATGTAGAACTAAACTGATTTTTCTCTTGGCATTGCTGACTAGTTAGAGATAGTCTTTGTAATCCTTCTTCCTCTTGGATTTTTCAGCATGAGACCCCCTCTACAGGAGGTGAGTGGAATGATCCCTGAAGAATTCTCACCTAGGCCTGGCGTGACTGGTTCATAGTCCCACATTTCTTCCTGCTTGGCTGCCACTAACACCGTCTCAGAAAGATGTAGAGAAGTAACAGGCCTCTAGAGAGGTAGGGCATGTAGAGGTTACAACTGAGGGCTTAGAAGTCTAGACTGTCTGTGTTCAAAACCTATCTTTGCTATGCGGTGCTTAAGGGATTGTGAATAATCTACAACATACCCTAAGTAATTGATTCAACAAATATTTATTGAGGACCTACTATGTGCCACTCATTATTTTAGGTCTGGGAGGATACAATGGTGATTTGCTGTAAGAGTTTATATTCTAGAGGACAGAATTTGACAATAAACACGTAAACAACTGAGTAAGATAATTTCAGATAATGTAGGTATTTTGGGTTGATTGTGTCCTCCCCAAAAGATGTTTAAGTTCTAACCTCCAGTACTTGTGAATGTGACCTTATTTGGAAATAGAGTCTTTGCAGATGATCAAGTTCATGAGGTCATTAAGTTGAGCACTAGTTCCATATGATTGGTATCCTTATAAAAAGGGGCAATCTGGACACAAAGACTGACTTGTACAGAGGGAAGATGATGTGAAGAGACTCAGGGTTATCTCCAAGCTGGGGAACACCTGACGCTACCAGAAGCTAATAGAAAAGTCTGGAACAGATTTTTCCTTAAAGCCTTCAGAAGGAGCGTCTTCCTGCGGACACCTTAATTTTGGACTTTTGGACTTCTGGCCTCCAGAACTGTGAGGCAATGAATTCCTCTTGTTCTATGCCACTCAGTTTGTGGTACTCTGTTACAGCAGCCCTAGCAAACTAATATAAAGGGCATGATGGAAATAAAAGAGGATAATATGATAGAGTGAGTGGGGCAGGTTGGGTAGAGCTACTTCAACTGAGAGATTCAGGAAAACCTCTGTTATCTGGGAAACCATTGAGGGTGGTAAGTAGGGAAGAGACATGATCTGGCTGATTTTTTAAAAAACTTTTTCTTGAGGGATAAAATACATAGAGACAAGGACACAAATTGTAAGTATACTTACAGCTCATGAATTTGCACAAAATGCACACACCAGTGCAACCAGTACTCAGCTCCCTCTCCCATGCTCCCTTCTAGTTGATACCCACCCCAAGGGGAGACAATACCCTCAATTGTAACACCATTGATTAGTTTTGACTATTTTTTTTGAACTTCATGTAAATGGAATCGTACATTATGTATTCTCTTGTTTCTGGTTCTTTCACTCCATATTATTTCCATGAGTTCCCTCCATCTTGTTTGTGTAGTTTTTTTTTTTTTTTT
>RJWJ010046495.1:0-11327 GCA_004363605.1 Indri indri | reverse complement strand
GGCCCCTCTCAGCTGCTGCGGTCGCTCCTCCTGGCACTGCTTCCCGCCTGGTGTCGCATCGCTTACCTGCTTGTCGGCACCCGTGTGGCCCCGAGGGCAGGACGTGCGTCCGCTCAGTCCTCAGGTCTCCCTTTGCGGCGAAGGCTGATCTCCAAGCTTCCTGAGAAGGCTGCAGGCCGAGCCGGGGCTCAGCCATCCTGTGGCCCCTTGGCCCCCTCCTCCATCCCCTCCCGCGTTCTGCTGTGGTGTTTGGGGTCAGTGCGCGACGCATTCCTCGCTCCGCGACGGCACTCGGAGGACGTCTGCGAAATGGAGAAATGGCACATAATCCCAGCACCGGAGACAGCGCGTCACTCACCGCTCACGTGCATTTTCTTCCAGCCCATTTTCTCCTGACGAGATGTTTCTCAGACCACAGAACTCGAACCAAGTCTGAAGCATCATAAAAGGTTTCTTTCTCTTTGACAAAGTGTGACACACCCACAAGAAGTTCACGTGTTCTCACTAAACCCACTGGTGCTTCTAGTAATTTCTTAACAGCTTTTCCTTCTTAGGTATCTGAGTGCTGCACAGATGTCCGTGGCAAACCCATGGCCGCCCCTGTGGGAAGCTCCTATTTCAGACAAAGAAATGGTGTCGGCGATAAAACGAGGTGCTGCCGGCGCAACACCCGACCGGCCTTTCTTCGTCCCTCGGGGACGCAGGGGGCCTCGGGCTTCACATTTCAGGCCAATGCTGTTGAGGCTTCTGATTTACCTTTCTGCTCTTCCCCTCGGCCTCCCCACTCCTGCCCCAGCCCCGAGCCCTCTGGGGTCCTGGTGCCTCCAGGAGCAGCCTCCGTGGGCAGCTGCACTTTCTGTGCGGCCCCTGAGAGTTTCAGTCCAGTGACCTCCATTTGTGTTTTTCTGGCTGTTTTGGGAAATTTGTAGGATCTTGAGTTCAGCTGGAGCCGCACTCAGGAACCAGCCCCCATACCTTGGCCATAACTGGTGCTGAGAGCCCCAAATTTGAAGGGGCTTCGTGAACTTTGGAGTCGTGACATCAGCATGCTGCGCTGACCCCCAGCCAGGGCTGTGTCTGGGTTCTGAGGGTCTCTGCTGTCGCTGGGCCTCTGGGCTTTGGCTTCTCAGACAGGCAGCTGTAACCACTCTAGGTCTAGAGGTACAGGCTGCGTCCCTCCCTGGGGTCCTGCCCTGGAACAGAGCTGGCGCTGGATGGGGAAGCAGCCTCAGCAGCCCACTGCCTGTCCCACCCGGCCCAGGGTCGGTGTTTGTGGCTGAGGACCCAGAGTGCCGGCCGTGGCCCTGTGCCCCAGAGCCCTGCCTGGGGTGGCCCTGCGCCTCCTCAGCCTCCACCTCCAGGGGCCTGGCCTCCCGCCCTGGGGCCAAGCACCTCCAAAGTTCAGACAGCATCGCTGCGCTCCCACCTGGGGCCTGCACGTCCTCCCTGGGCCTGAGGGGCTGCTGCACGCTGGGTGGGCCCTGGGCTTCTGGGCAGGTCCTCCTTGGACATCCCGAGGGTCACCGCTCACCCTTCCCTGGGTGAGGCTCAGTCCTGCGGCCAGAAGGCTCAGCACTGAGGCTGCTCTGGGCCCTTCCCAGGGATGGCGGCCCCAGAGCTGCAGGGGGGAGGTACCCAGGGAGGGGCCGTGCAGCTGTGGCTTGGGGGTCAGACAGGGTCTGCTGTGCCAGGTCAGACCCTGAGCCTCCCTGGCCTGGAGCCCCCCAGGGTGCCCTGCTTGGCTCCCTCCTGGGCTCTGCTCTTGCTGATGGTTTTAACTGAGTGGGGGGCGGGGCCCTTGACCCACCAGCCTGGCAGCGGGCCGGGTGCCAGGAGGGCAGCAGCGCCCCCCACAGCCTCTCTCAGCCCTGCTGTGTCCTCAGCTGGACACACACCTGCGGGGCAGGTGGCTCTGAGGGGCTCCAAGGAGGGCCTGCCCGTCTCTGGGCTCTGGGCACATCCCGAGCCTGCCATGGCACGTGCAGGGCGTGTCCTGTCCTGTCCCCTGGCCAGCCGGGGATGCTGGGGCCCTGCGAGAAGCAGAATGACGCCCTTCTGCTCTCTTTCCTCCCACAGCAACATGGCCGACAGCAAGGCCAAACCCGCCAAAGCGGCCAACAGGACACCCCCTAAGTCCCCGGGGGACCCTGCCAAGGACAAGGCAGCGAAGAGGCTGTCACTGGAGTCAGAAGGTGCCAGCGAGGGGGCAGCTGCCACGGCCCCCGCACTCAGCGCCCTGGAGGAGGCCTTCCGGCGCTTTGCCGTGCATGGGGACACGCGGGCCACAGGGAAGGAGATGCATGGTAAGAACTGGTCGAAGCTGTGCAAGGACTGCCAGGTGATCGACGGGAAGAACGTGACCGTCACCGACGCGGACATCGTCTTCAGCAAGATCAAGTAAGTGCCATGTGGGCTTCGTCCAGGCCAGGTTGCTTCTCTTCCAGGGCCCAGGATCCATGCTCAGGGAGGGATGGTCGTACAGACTTCCCAAGAGGTCTGCGGTTCCAATTCTGGGGGGTGGATTCTGTGCTTTAACAGGCAGTAAGAACACGTGACATGGTTGTGCTTCAAGACACCTGCCCTTCTCGGAATACGATGCCCAAGGATTGCAGCCAGGCCTCGCCATGTCCGGGGCAGGTCCTGGGGAGAACACGGTTCCTAGAGCCTCTCGGACTCCTTGATGCCACTTCCTGAGTCTCGGTCCCCACCTTTGGCACCTCCTGGGCCCGTGATGGGGTGTCTGGCCTTGGAGCAGATGGGGTGAACTCTGCTCCCCCTGTCAGAAGCTGTCACTGGACATCACGAGCTTCCTGTGAGGGAGGACAGTGCCAGCACGTGGCTGGGGGCAGGTGGCTCCAGTGGGCAGAGGGGGCTGAGTCTGCAGGCGGGTGTCTGTGGCCCCAGGCTGTGGAGCCCCGTGTGCATGTGTGTGCATGTGTGTTCCTGTAATGTGCACATGCGTACACATGTGTGCATGTTCTGTGCCATGTGCACATGTGCGCATGTTCCTGTGCTGTACCTACACGTGTGTGCATGTTCCTGTGCTGTGCACACACGTGCATGTTCCTGTGCTACATGTGTAGATGTGTGTCCACATGTGCACATGTTCCTGTGCTGTGCGCACACGTGTGCATGTTCCTGTGCTACATGTGTAGATGTGTGTCCACATGTGTGCATGTTCCCGTGCTGTGCGCACACGCGTGCATGTTCCTGTGCTACATGTGTAGATGTGTGTCCACACGTGTGCATGTTCCTGTGCTACATGTGTAGATGTGTGTCCACATGTGTGCATGTTCCCGTGCTGTGCGCACACGTGGGCATGTACCTGTCATGCACGTGCACGTACTTCCTCTTGGACACTGGGACATGCGTTGCGGTACCCTCAGACCCCACTTCACATCCTGCTGTGCATCCCTGAAACACAAGGGCATTCTCCCACCCACCACGACCTGTGATCGCACCTGTGAAGAGCAGCAGTTTTCCCCATGGGCACCACTGCCCAGCCCTGTCCGTGTCGGCCGTTGTGGAAACAGCTGTTGCAGCTTAGTCTGGCTGTGTCCACTTGTGGCCAGTGCTTTGTGTTTAGTTGTCTGTACCGTAACCTCGTCGTCTCTTTCCTCTCCAGTCCCCCGCCTTTCCTGTGCTGCATGTGCACGTGTGTGCAGACGTGTGCGTGTTCCCGTGCCTTGGCTTTTCCAGGGGGCTGGGCCATCAGCCAGACATCCCCGTCCTCTGGCCCTGCTTTCTGTCACCACTGGGAATACAATAGGCTGTTCTGGGTGTGGTGAGGTCCCCCGGCTCGCCGTGTCACTGGCTGGTGCCCATCCTGGACACTGACCTGAGGGGCAGCTCTCACTGCCATCACCACAGAGCTGTGGGCCAGCCAGCTCCTAGGGAGACCCCAGCTTCTTGGGGACAGAGTTTGTTCCCTCAGAGCCCGGGGCACGGGTGGCCAGGCGGGGGAGGGTGGAGGTCCCCAGGAGCCTCCACAGAAAGGGCCCAGTGACAGGAGCTGCAGACAGGCGCTGGCCAGGGGCAGGGCAGGAAGAGGTGGAGCTGGCCAGAATCTGGCACAGGCGGCCCACGCCGAAGCAGCAGGACTTGGGTGCTGGCGGGCTCTCTGCTCCAGCTTGAGCCAGGCCCTTCTCATGGCCCCAGGTTGGAGGGGGCAGGGCAGGGGGTTGTGGCCCCGGGGAAAGGGGTTCCATGAGATTACCATTGCCCAGGACCCCGATGGCCTGTGTCAGGGACCCAGCTGTCCCTGCCCACCCCTCCGCAGATGCCGACTTCTGTGTCCATGGGAGCACGGGGTCTCTGCAGAAGGGCGGTTGGGCAGCTCCAACTCTCTGTTGCCTCGACAAGCTGCATGTTGTGTAGGGCACGTCGGAGCTTGGAAAGCCATGCTGGCAGGTGCCTCTCACCAGCCAACTGCCTGCCTTTCAGGCTCCCCTGACTCTCGGGTCTCATGGGCAATCTGGGCCAGAACGTCCCGCTAATCTGTCACCTTGTTGGCTCCCCCCCGGCCTCGTGGCCCCTGACAGGAGGTGGCATAGACAGGTTAGCTCCACCTGAGATGGAGGTCACCAGAGATGGAGCTCACCAGAGATGAGCAGGCCTCATCTCTGTCCTGTCCAGACTGGCCCACCCTGACCCAAGACCACCACGCCTTTGTCCCTGAGCCCGCCTGGACCCCGACTTCCACCCTGGCCAGGGCCCAGCCTCCTCTGAAGTGCTGGCCCTCTTTGGGAGGGTGTGGCCAGGGACTCCCCAGGCACGTGTGGCCCAGCTCTGTGCTGCTCAGCTGAGGAGGCCTGACCCGAGTCCCCCCGCCGAGCAGGGTCCCCAGACTCTGCAGAGTGGCTGTGAGTGGACAGTGCCAGCAATAGGTGGGGTCCTGGTGACCACAGGTGCTCTGGCAGGTCAGCCAGCTGTGGGCAAGTGGCACTGACCTGGCTGTGCCCAAACACCCGGGAACTCACTCTGCCGAGTGGATGCATCTGGCACACCGACTCGGCAGGGTGGGGGAGGCAGGACAGCTGTACTCAGTGCGTGGGTGGCAGGGAGAGCAGAGGTGGTTACGGAGCTCTGCACCCACGTGTCTGGGGTCAGGGGCGCACAGCTGGGCAGGTTGGGCGCAGCCCCTGAGCCATGTGGCCCCAGGCCCCCAGCGCTCCAGGCGTCCTGGCTGAAGGTTGGGGGCTGGCCCTTTGCTGACCCAACACGCTTGGCAGGTCGTGGCTGCTTCTCAGGTGGGGCCGGCGTGGTCGTGCTGCTCCAGTCCCGGGCACCCTCCGAGCCATCCAGTGCTGGCCTCCACAGACCCAGTGTGTCCATGGGTAGAGGGGCCTTCAGACCTGTGCCTGTGGGTGAAGTTTCTAGAAGGGCTAGGCTGGAGGTGGCAAGAAGTGGCCTGCCAGTGGCCAGTCACCCCACGGGGGACCCCCCATGGTCCACAGCCATATGTGGCCCAGACACCGCCACGTGCAGTCAGGGCCACAGTTCCTTCTGCAAATGCAGCAAGTTGCCTTCAAGCTACAACACATGTGCACCGGCATGCACGTGGCACACGTGTACATGCACACATGCCTGCACATGTGTGGGGGGAGGGTGGCCAGCTGGGCAGCAGGAGCCCGGTCTGAGGGGAGGCCGAGGGACCCTGACCTCCCACCCTCCCTGTCCACCTGCACAGGAGGACCCTCCTGGCCCCGGCCCCCACCCTGGGACTGCCCTCCCTCCGGAGTCTGGACTCTCCTTGGGCTCCCCGTGGCCTGAGTCCCACGTGGGTGGGGTCCCCTGACCTCCCAGGTACATGGGAGCAAGGGACTCAAACTCATACCCTTGTCCCAGGAAGAGAGAGGTGGATGGTGCTCTGGCAGGGTTGGAGGATGGTGACCCCAGGAGCATCACGAGGGGACGATGCCCTGGCAAGGCTGGGGACCCTGCAGAAAGTGCTGGAGTACTGGGGGCCCAAGGGACAATCAGGATTTCCCTTTGTTTCCCTGGGAAGCCAGGTGCGCTGAGGCACAGGCCCAGCAGGGGTTGGGACGGCTCCCGCTGCGCACCGTGAGGAGTGGGACGTCCACCGCCAGCCATGCACGGGCGCCCAGCAGCTGCAGGAGGGCCCCACCCCCAGGAGTGCCGAGTGCCTAGGGACTCTGGCGGGACTCAGTAAAGAAAAAGCCCAGCTATTTCTGTTTTTGGGGCAGGTTGCCATGGCTCTGTGGGCCTGGTGCCAGCTGGGGTATCTGTGGCCTCTGTTTAGTCCCTGTCGCCACGGCAGCGCTTGTTTGTTTGGATGTTACTATGTGTTAAATCTTAAACAAATTTCTTGCAGCCATAGCCCAGGTTTTTATTGACAACTACTGCTGGCCCCGACAGAGACACCCCTGCAGAGAGCTTACAGTGGGGTTTTAAGACACTCGCTAATCCAGACTCGATGTGTGCAGGCCCCGGGGTGTGTGGGGTCCCAGGGGCCGTGGACAGCAAGTCCGTGTGTGCACGGGGAGGGGCACGTCGCGCCTCAGGGACCCTGGGTCAGGCTGTGCCCACCCATGCCACCCCCACACCCTGCCTGGACCGATGTCTGCAGACCTCGCCCACCGGGCCCTCAGGGTCCCTCCGCACAGGGGTAGGCCCAGCCAGGGGCAGAGGAAGGCAGCCAGGCTGGGTCTCTGCTCCCGGGAGCCGCAGCCTCCCTGGGCTCCAGCTTGTCTGCGGGCACTGTGTTCTCCCACGTGGGTGAGCTAATGGGTCCTGCTGACACCATGCAGGGTCCAGGCAGGGGCTCCGCTTGGATGACACAGGCAGGGTCTGGACACAGGTTAGGAGGAAGAAAGGCCAGCGGCCGGCCCCAAGGAGGGCAGGGCCCAGGGGCTCCCTGGGGTCTGCCGGGTCACCAAGTGCATGGGCAGCAGCTCACCTGCTGCCACCTGCCAGGGCCGGCAGGGCCCAGCGGGCTCATCCTGAAGTCTGCAGACAGCTCTGCTGGGAAGCCACTCTAGGGCCACATGTCCGGGGATCCACGGGAAGGGCAGGGCGTGGGCAGAACTCTGTGTGGCCTCATTCTGGGCAGCGTCTGCACCCCCAGGCGCCAGCCTTGCCTGCCCTGGGGTCTTGTGAGGGCCCTGTCTAGCTCTCCACGTCTGGGGCCTTGGCCAGAGCCTGGGCCGGGCCTGTCCCTGTGGGGCCCTCTAGTGGCCACTTGCAGCAGGGCAGGCAACCACGGCTGCTGCAGAGTGGAGGTCAGTGGGTGCGATGGGCCGCGGTAGGCAGGCGTCTGCGGCAAGGGTCAGCGGGCTGGTGGCCCTGTGGCCTTGCAGTCAAGACTCCTGGGAGTCTGCGACAGCTCGCTGGGGCAGGACTGGCAATTCTCCGTGGCGTTGGCTGGGGACGGGCCCCGCTCCCCGTCGGCTTGGCCTGCCCACTCTGCCTCCTGAGCCTGGCCGGAGAGGGCACCAGGTCACCAGGTCATGCAAGAGGATGACTTTCTGCAAACAGACCTCAGGCGTCAGCCCACAGCCCACCCCAGGCCACGGCAGCAGCTGGGGCACAGAGGCCGGGCCCTGACGCACCAGCACGAGGCCCCCTGTCCCCGAGTCCAGGTCCTGGTGACGGCCACAGGCGAGTGACCACACAAAGGCACTAGGCAACGTGACGTCAGGAGGAGCCGTAAGGGCGGGCCCGTTTCCACTCAGAGGGAAGTAATTGGATGTTGTGGGCAGAGACCACGGCGCAGGTGGAGCCGGGCAGCCAGGTGGGTGTGCCTGGGCGGCCACAGCAGGAGGAAGGGTTGTTGGCTTCCCAGTGGGCCCCAGAGCTGAGCTGCCCATTCAGTGGGTGTTTCCAGCCATCAGCTGAACCCACATGGGGGTTCAGGAAGGGGCTCTGGTCTCCTGCGATGAAGGGAGAAGCCCTCACAGGTGGTCGATGTCCAGCCCCTTCCAGGCTGTGTGGGTGGAGGCTACCTCCCCGGCCCCGAGGGGTTTCTGGAAGGGCCAGGAAATGGAAGGGCCCAGAGGACGGTGGCTGCTCTGGGTTCTCAGCGTGGGCGTCTGGTCTTGCTGGGGCCTGGGGGACGCAGGGTGGTCAGCATGCACGGGACAGCCCTGGGCTGGAGGAGGCTGCAGCACCAGAGTGACGGGAACCGCTGCCCCCTCCTCGAGCGCAGGGAGAAGTTGGAGCTGCCAGTGCAGGCGAGTGGCCAGCCTGGGGCTGCCCTGGGGCCCGGCAGAGATGTGCGCACTCCCGTGCCGTGTTCACACGCGAGCCCGCCAGACAGGCTCCCCCAGTCCATGTCCCCACCAGGCAGGAGCCTTCGCCACCAACCAGGGTCCCTTCACGGCCCCCATGATCTCAGCCCAGGGCTGAAGGGAACATGCGGGAGGCTCGTGCCCCAAGAGCCCCAGTGCTCCTCGGGCTCTGACTCTCGGCACAGGCGCAGCTGCTTGTCCATTAGTCACCCTCGACAGCCCACTGCTTTCTGCCCACAGTGGTATCTGGAAGGGTCAGTCCGGGTCCACACTTCTGCAGGTCCCGGGAGCCCAAGCGGCAAGTTATCATCACAGAGCTGCAGATGGAGAGGGCAGAGGCTCCGCCTCAGCCCAGAGCTCAAGGCAGCTTTGGCGTCCTCGGCCCTGGAGGCACAGACCTGTCCTCAGAGTGCAGTGTTGGCCCCACACTGGCTCCTGGACAGCCCTGGCCAGGCCCCAGTGTCCCCGAGAGACTGAGCAGGGGCCCCTGCCGGCCCTGGTTTCTGCCCAGAGGCCTGGAGGACACTGGGCCTGGGAAGCAAACCCCTCTCCTGGGGCACTGTGTGTGAGCAGTGGCCACATCTGCTGGGCTGGGTTTGGGGAGAACCGCATCTTCTGAGCAGCCATGTGCTCCAAGGACAGCTGCTGCCCCATGGGCTGTGGAGAACAGGCTAGCTCTGTGTCCCGGGAGCCACGGAGCAGGACTAAGTGTCTTGGGGAAGAGACAGGCATTGTCTTTCCAGCACTCGCTGGGGACTGCTCTGGCAGAAGGCACCTGGCTCTCCTAGGGGAAGCTCCTGCGGGCTCTGGGCAGAGACCAGGGCTCCCTCTCCCCAAGATCACAGGGACACTTGGGGACAAGGGCCTGGCCAGTGGCTCTTGGCACAGGCATCCACCCCAATCTGAATGTGGTCTCTGATAGGGGAGCCCCTCAGCCACCCCCTTCCCAGACCGAGGGCCTGGCACTGGTGGTGCCTGGAGCCGAGGCCGCCCAGAGGAGCCTGCATGCCCCAGCGCCAGTCACCAAGCTGGTGTTCAGGCCTGGCGTCTGCATGTCAGCCTGGGCAGGGCTGTGAATAGGAGACAGGGGCGCCTTTGACAGCACAGGACAGAGAGGCCCCACAGGGCCTTAGAGAGTCAACAAGCCCTGCAGGCCCAGAGGGAGGAAAGGGTGGCTTCGTGCTGTCCGTGCCAGGCACCGCTGGGGGGAAGCCCTGGTGGGGTGTCCAGCTGAGAGCTCAGAGGGGCAAGAAGCCACTGCCCACACACTGCACGTCCCACAAGTCACCCAGCCCCTCCTGGGTAGACGCTGCTGGACAACTGCCGGTACGTACAACAGCTGGCTCGACAATGGCCCCAGCATTGCCCCCTCCGGCTCGGCTCTCCCCTGGACCGGGCGTTTGGTTGGAACGACCCGCATCTCCGGGACACATGTGAAGTGCGTGTGGATCCTCTAGGTGCCGTGTAAAACAGCGCTGACCTTGGGCTCTGTGAGCCGCATGGGGGCGGCGTCTTTGTATCTGGCTCCGGCCACAGAGCCTGGCCACGGAGCCCACCATGTCCTCTCTCGCTGGCTCCTTCCCGAGTCACCGAGTGTTGTCCATGGTGTGCACACGTCACAGCGTGTTCATCTGGTCACTGCTGAGGGATATTTGGGCTGTCGTTAGGTTTGGGTGACTCTAAGTCTGTGACAAAATCCCATACAAGTTCACGTGTGAGCTCACGTTTTCATCTCCCTCGAGCAGGACCCAGGGAGGGGACCGTGTGCCACGCTGCAGGTGTCTTCTGGGCAAGACACCAGCAGTGAAGGAGCCACCCAGGCACTGTGGCCACCTCAGCCTCGGGACCGTCCTTTTCCTTATTTTCATGGCTGCAGCCATCCCCATGGGTGTGCGGTGGCACCTCACCATGGTTTCGTCTGCATCTCTGATGATGCTGAGCGTCTCTCTGTGTATCGTTTGCCGTATGCGTACCTTCTTTGGTGATGTCTCTGGCTCAAATATTTTGCCCAGGTCTTCACACTGGGTTTTTTCTTATTGTCGAGTTTTCAGAGTTCTCTGTACATTTCAGCAACGAGTCCTTCGCTGGGTGTGTGTTCGGCAAATGCTTTCTCCCAGGCGGTGGCTTGTCTTTCGTTCTCTCAACAGTGTCTTCTGAAAGGCACAGTTCTCAACATGGGGATGAGGTCCCATTCACCATGGACTGTGTTTGGGTGTCATTTCTAAGAAATCTTCGCCTAACCCAAGGTCACAAAGTTTTGCTTTTTCATGTTCTTGAAGTTTGTTTTAGGTCTAATAATTAGGACTGTGATCTATTTTGAGTTAATCTGGTATGTGGTGCAAGGTATAGATAAAAGGGTAATTTCTGCATAGGGGTCACCGGTTGTTCTACCTGTTTGTTGAAAAGAACCGTTTCTCCCCTGCTTGCCTCCTTGGAAAGCAGTGGGGTGCGTGTGTGCGTGCGTGCGTGTGTGTGTGCGTGTGTGTGCATGCGTCCACGTGTGTGCATGTGGCAGGGCTCTCCGTGAACCCACCAGACAGTGCCATTGACCCACGGTCTGTCTTCTGGCCAGAACTGTGCTGTCTTGTCACCCAGCTTTGCTGTGCGCCTAAACATGTGTCAGCCTCCAGCTTTGTTCTGGTTTTCAAAACTGTTTGGCTTTTCTAGAGCCTCTGCTCAGTGACGTGGACAGAACCCGCTGGGGTGCTGTCGGGTCAGGCCTCTCTGCAGTGGTGGACTGCAGCTGGAAGGGCCTGGGAGGGGCCTTGCTCACAGCTGCTCCTCGGGGACCCACAGTGAGGACGTTTTAAACGTTGCAAAGCCTCATTAATTAGGATCACTTAGGGTAGATCAAGTAGGAAAATGTTTTCTAATTAAAATTGTAAAAGGCAAAGAGCCAGTTTAGAACCTCTTTGCAGTTGCCCAAGTGAGGATCTGATGAATGTGCTGTGGGGTGGAGCCAGGCTCTAACTCCAGCCCCCCAGGCTCTAACCCCAGTCAGGCTCTGCCCCAGTCTCCCAGGCTCTAACTCCAGCCCCCCAGGCTCTGCCCCAGCACCCCTAGCCTCTAACCACAGGC
>RJWJ010046494.1:0-11325 GCA_004363605.1 Indri indri | reverse complement strand
TCGCTTTAAATCAAAAGCTAGATATGATTAAGCTCAGTGAGGAAGGCATGTCAAAAGTTGGTAATCCCAAACTAGGCCTCTTACATCAAACAGTTAACCAAGTTGCAAATGCAAAGGAAAAGTTCTTGAAGGAAATTAAAAGTGCTACTCCTGTGAGCACACAAATAATAAGAAAGCAAAACCACTTCACTGCTGAAATCGAGAAAGTTTTAGTGGTCTGGATCGACATCAAGCCAGCCACAACATTCTCTTCAGCCAAAGCCTAATTGAGAGCAGGGCCATTTTCTCTCCAGTTCTGTGAAGGCTGAGAGAGGTGAAGAAGCTGCAGAAGAAAATTAGAAACTAGCAGAGGTTGGTTCATGAAGTTTAAGGAAAGAAGCCATCTCCATAACATAAAAATGCAAGGTGAAACAGTAAGTGCTGATGTAGAACCTGCAGCAAATTATTCAGAAGATCTAGCTATGATACGTGATAAAAGTGGCTGCACTAAATGGCAGATTTTCAATGTAGACAAAATAGTCTTCTATTGAAAGAAGATGCCATGTAGGACTTGCATAGCCAGAAAGAAGTCAATGCCTAGCTTTAAAGCTCCAAAGGACAGACTGACTCTCTTTTTAGGGGCTAATGCAGTTGGTGACATTAATTGGAAGCTAATGCTTATTTACCATTCCAAAAATCCTGGGGTCCTTAAGAATTATGCTAAATCTTCTTTGCCTGTGCTCTGAAAATGGAACAACAAAGACTGGATGACAGCACATCTGTTCACAGCATGATTTACTGAATCTTTTAAACCCTCTGTTGAGACCTGCTGCTCAGAAAAAAGATTTCTTTCAAAATATCACTGCTTATTGAGAATTCACCTAGTCACCCAAGAACTCCAGTGGAGACATACAGGAGATTAATGTTGTTTTCTTGCCTGCTAACACAACATCCATTCTGCAGATCAAGGAGTAATTTTGACTTTCAAGTCTTTTTGAGAAATACATTTCATAAGGCTAAAGCTGCCATAGATAGTGATTCCTCTGATGGATCTGGGCAAAGTAAATTGAAAGCCTTCTGGAAAATATTTACCATTCTAGATGCCATTAACAACATTTGTGATTCATGGGAGATCAAAATATAAACATTAATAATAGGAGTTTGGAAGCAGTTGATTCTAGCCCTCATAGATGATTTGAAGGGGTTCCTGACTTCAGTGGAGGAAGTAACTGCAGATGTGCTGGAAATAGCAAGAGAAGTAGAATTAGAAGTGGAGCCTGAAGATGGGACTGAATTGCTGCAACCTCATGATAAAACTTGAACAGATGAGGAGTTTCTTCTTATGAATGAGCAAAAGAAAGTGGTTTCTTGAGATGGAATTGACTGCTGGTGAAGATGCTGTGAACATTGTTGAACATTGTTGAAATGACAACAGAGAATTTAGAATATTAAATAAACTTAGTTGGTAAAGCAGTGGCAGGGTTTGAGAAGATTGACTCCAATTTTGAAAGTTCTACTGCGGGTAAAATGCTATAGCATGCTACAGAGAAATCTTTCATGAAAGGAAGAAGCAATTGATGCAACAAACTTCATTGTTGTCTTATTTTATGAAATTGCCACAGTCACCCCAACCTTCAGCAACCACCACACTGATCAGTAAGCAGCCGTCATCATTTAGGTAACACCCTCCACCAGCAAAAAGATGATGACTCACTGAAGGGTCAAATGATTGTCAGCATTTTTTTTTTTTTTTTAGCAATAAAGCTTTTTTCTTTCTTTTTTTTTTTAATTTTAATTAGATTTAGGGGGTATAAATAGTAAAATATTTTTTAATTAAGACGTACATTTTTTAAGACATAATGCTATCGCACACTTAATAGACTACAATATAGTTATAAACATAACTTTTATATGCACTGGGAAACCAAAAATTTGAATAATTCGTTTTATTGCAATATTCACTTTATTGTGCTTTTATTTGATCTGGAACCAAACCTGCAGTATATCTGGGGTATGCATGTAATTGAAATCTTGAGAGTAGCTGAGATTATTCTGGGAGAGTCTGTAGAGTAAGAAGAGCAGTGAATCACTTGTAAATATCTTGAGAGGTATTTAGAGTAATAGTCTATTTTACAGATGAGGAAATTGAGGCCTGGCATCAGAGAGACCTTGGGATTTGCCTATATAGCTAAGGAGGGGAAACTGGAGCTTGAAACTAGGTCTCCTGATGCCATGTTAGTGTTCCTTTCATCATATTGGTCTCAAAACAAAACTAATTTAGAGAAGACTTGCATAACATTTGCTTGTTTGCTTTGGAATGCCCCTGAGGAATAATCCAAATATTGATATGCCTTTTTGTCTGAGTTCTGTAGAAACAGATGTATCAGTTATTTTATCCACATGTCTATGTTGTTCTAGGGTGAGAGTTATTATAAATACATCACAAAATTCTTTTATTCTATGTCCATGGCACGTTTATGTAAAACTCTACCAATCTCTAATTCGTAGACCATTTTGGAATAATTCGCAGGTCAAGTCTGTTAATCTGTGCCCATTAAGAGAGAGCACAGGAACTTTGGGTACAAAAACAGAGACTGAGTGTTGAGCCATTCCCACAATCACAAAACAAACTTGGCATATTAGTACCTGGTTTAATCATTTGTCTAACCATAGAGAATAGCAATATAGATTCTACCATATTAGGGTAGTAGTGTTCTCTATGGAATAAGTTTTATCTACTACTTAATAACTTCTTAACTCAGTCATTTTTATATCTTTGTTTTCCTTAGAAACTGACTTACACAAAGGAAACTGTAAGCAGGTGAGTATCTCTTTTTCCCTAAGTTCATGTTTGGCAACAAAGATGTGTCATACCTAATTCAAGACTCACCACAAATTTAATGATGCCTTTCTGTTTTTTTGCTAGTTCCTGCAATGACCAGGCCTGTGGCTAAGTCCCAAATATTTTTTCTCATCTTCAGGCCACCTCCCTTTCCAGACCACCCCCAAAGCCACTGTGCTTGTTTACTGTCTGACTTTATCACAAGTCAGACTTTTCCCTCTCTTGGATAAGAAAACAGATTTATAGTTTATATGGAGTGATCTACCGTTGTTGAGGTTTAAAGGCTAAAGATAAAATTGTCCTGAAATGGTGCACCATAGTGGAGGATAGTTTATTAAAATGGGTGGTAGTGCGGATCAGTTTCTGGACTATTAATGATTATGGTCTCGAAACATAGGAATAGCACAATCTTGATGAATCCATCAGTGCTATGATTGTTGGCTCTTTTGACCTTTAGACTTAGGGTAAGGCCATTTCTGGCTCCTGGGCAGTAGGAGTACATAGTAGATCACAGAAAGTGAGTGATTTTGAGTTAACAGGGGCTAAAGGTTCATAATTCTACCCATCCTCAGAATATCTAGATTATGCCAGTGTGGGGGTGGTTGTACAGGAAAGTACCACTAGGGCATGTAATCTAGATCAGAGTCCAGAATTTTGCCTCAATTTAGAGGAAAGGACAGATTGAAAAACCAACTGGGTGAGTCAGTGTCCAGAGGTCCAGCCTGGACTGCAGGGTCAAGGCAAAAGCCTTGTTGGAGTATATATGTAGGTAGTAGTGGGGTGTATCCAGGTTTTAAATTGAACCCAAGTGAAGAGGAGGGAAATGGGACTCTTTCTGGTCTTATTCATGCAGCCAATACTATTGCATCTATGCTGGGGCTTGGGATGAAGCATCTACTTAGATGTGGAGCCATGTGGTCTCTTGGGTGTGATCTCTTCTCCACAGAGAGCCAGAGCTCACAGGTTCCTTGTGATTGCCATCGCAAGAGACAGTGGACTAAATATTCTGCTGAATCCTGCCAGTCCCAATAATTTTCATGGTTGTATGAACAGTATGGTAAAGGCCTCTGTTGGTCATGAGACAGGGACAGACATTTGAATAGGGGCTTGAAATGATGAGGAGCTTGAAGCAACTTGACTATTCCTGGAATCCCCATTCTAGTTATTTCAGGGTTCTCTGAAATGCTTGTCCCCATTTCTTATGATTGGTGGAGGAGATGGAGCAGAGGGTCCATTGTGCTACGTATCAAGAGTCTGTTGTGATAAAGAGTTCTGGGCTGGGGGTTCTACTTCAGAGCCCTGTGTTGATGAAGGATAGCATTTGGCAATGTTTGTTTGTTATCTGAATTTGCTGGACTGGTTGGTGGTTGACTCTGTTCCCAGCTTAAATTTTTTTTTCTCCTCCCTCCCCAAACTCTTAATTTTTTTTTTTTTTAAATAAACAGAGGGCCTTCCTCATTCAGGAAGTTTTAGGCTAGTAGTTTGCAACCTTCGCTGTACTGTATCCCACCCCTAGAGATTGATTTAAAAGGTTCACAGCATGGCCTGGGCATGGGGATTTTTATGAAATCTAGTGTGCAGTTGTGAGAACCACTGTTTTAAGCTATTGAAAGGTTATCAATGAGTGAATAGCTTTAACAAGAAAAAGAAAACACAAGTGCAAAGTATGATTCATCTTCTGGAACAGGGGTTTCTAGAATGAGTCCAGAAACTCTACCAAAAGGACTATCACAGACTAGCATGTTTATTGTGAACAGGAAGAAATAATCAATATATAACTATTAAAATGGGGTGTTGTACTTCCACTGCCCAATATTCTTTTTTTTTTATTTCAGGGTATTATGAGGGTACAAACATTTTGGTTACATTTCATGTCTTTGCCTCACCCAAGTGAGGGTTAGAGGCATGCTCTTCCCCTCTATACTGCTCACCGTGTCCTTTAGTTGTGAGTTTACCCCCCCATCCCCCTAATCCCTGCAGAGTGTTACTGCCATGTGAGCACCATAGTGTTAATCAGTGCCAATTCGATGGCGAGTACAAGTGCAGCCCATTCTTCCAATCTTGTGGTACCTCACTTTGGATAATGGGCTTAAGTTCAATCCAGGAAAATATGAGAGGTGCTAGATCACTGTCATTTCTTATAATTAAGTAATATTCCATTGTATACATATACCAAATTTTAATAATCCACTCATGAATTGACGGGCACTTATGACAAACCCACTGCCAATATGATACTGAATGGGGAAAAACTGAAACCATTCCCACTTAGAACCAGAACCAGACAAGGTTACCCACTATCTCCACTTCTATTCAACATAGTTCTCGAAATCCTTGCTACAGCAGTTAAACAAGAGAGGGGTATTAAGGGCATCCAAATGGGGGCAGATGAGATCACACTCTTGCTCTTTGCTGATGATATGATACTATATCTAGAAACCCCCAAGGATTAATCCAAGAGATTCCTGGAATTGATTAATGAATTCAGTAAAGTCTCAAGATACAAAATCAATACACACATAGCAGAGGCATTCATATATGCCAGTAACAGTCAAGCTGAAATTCAAATCAAAAATGCAATACCTTTTACAATAGCCTCAAAGAAAATTAAATATCTAGGAATATATTTAACGAAAGATGTGAGAGACATATACAGGGAGACCTATAAAACACTAGGAAAAGAAATTGTAGAAGATGTAAACAGATGGAAAAATCTACCTTGCTCATAGGTTGGTAGAATCAATATCGTTAAAATGTCCATATTAACCTAAAGTGATCTACAGAATTAATGCAATCCCTATCAAAGTACCATCATCATTCTTTACAGATCTAGAAAAAATAATTCTACACTTTGTATGGAACCAGAAAAGACCTCGTATAGCCAAAGCCATCTTAAGTAAAAAGAACAAACTGGAGGTATCAGTTGACCAGACTTCAAGCTGTACTACAAGGCTATAATAACCAATATTCTTAAGAGGGAGTAGGAGAGTGTTCAAGGTGTCAGTTATTCAAATTTTCTATGCCCATGCAAAAGATTATTTTAAGAAAATACTAATAGTCTGACTGGAAATATATTGCTTGCAAAAGCACATTTCAATAAACACTGTATCACAATATATGTTTTTACTTTTATTTACATTTTTCTTAAAGGCAATTGCCCTTAGCAATATTCTTTATCTGTAAATCTAATGACAGAGCTGGAAGGAACTTCAGAGGACATCTTATCCAACTTTCACAGTCTACTGAGTCAAGAGTGACTTGTCTAAGCTTTCCTTAAGTTCAGTGTGCCCAAAGCTGAACTAATCATTTCCTCACAAATCAGCTTCTTTCAAGGTTCCTTTTGTCAGCGAATGAAAGGCATCATCATCTGTCTGCTTGCTTAGATTCCTCTCTCTTGTTTTCTCCTTCTCTATTTCTATTTCCTAATTATCTCTTGCTTCCATCCATTTCTCTCTGACCCCACCATCCTGACCCTAATTCATATGATCAACACTTCTTTCCTGGTACAAAGGCTGGTGCATAGGTCTCTCTACCTCCTTTGGAGCCATTCTTTACATTCTGGGCAGAGATCTTTCAAAAGAATAAATCCAATCCTGTCCCTCCCCTCTGTAAGACAATTTACTATTAATAGCTCCTCATTGCTCTTAAGATTAAGGTTAACATGGCCCACAAGGCTCTTCACAGTTAGGCCTGTGTTTAAGACTAGCCTCATCTGTCTCACTTTTCTTCTCAAACTCTGTGGTTCAGCTACACTTTTTTTTTAAGACCATTCTTGTGCTTTTATGTTTCTGTCTTTGTTCCCTGGCTCACTTACATTGCTTTTTTGATCTCAGCTCAGCTATCATTTCCTCTAGGAAGTGTTCCATGATCCATGATCTCCTCCCTGCCCCCAAATCTGTCCTATATCTTGTTCACCTTTGTATTTCCAGGGCCTTAAATACTGCCGTGTTCCATACAGATAGTCTCCAACTTATGATGGCTCAACTTAACGATTTTTCAGCTTTACAATAGTGCAAAAGTGATATGCATTCAGTAGAGAACATACTTCAAGTACCCATACAACCATTCTGTTTTTCACTTTCAATACAGTATTCAGTATTCACTACAGTATTCAAGGACTGATATGCACTTACATGTTAAAACATCATAAAGATGTCAAAGAGGAGAGAGATAAGACTTTTTCTTTACCATCTTGTCATGGAATTGGGCTGATAGACTCCATGGTAGACCACTGTGAGGAATAGGTCTTGATTTATTTTTCTGAATTGAATATTAAAGATATTCCATTTCACTCTAAATATAGGCCTGATAACTAAAAATACTAACATATCAGCAGTTGGAGTATTATGAAAAGCTTCTTACTCACAGGAATAGATAATGGGGTTTGCTCTTTTAAATGGCTCAGAATACCTTAATTCAATAATTACCAAATTAGAGGCTTTTTACTTATAGATCACACATTGTTGTAAGTACTTTATTATTTGTATTAATTTAATCCTCTAAAAAATGTAATAAGTCTGACAGTGTTATTATCCTTCCTTTAAAGAGAAGGAAATTAAGGGACTTGTCCAAAGTCACAAAACTATTAAGTGGTAGAGCCAGTATTCCACCCCTATGCTATAATGCATCTCTATTCAAATTATCCAAATTTTCTAGATCATTTAGAAATTAAAAAATTGGTTTTATTTGTTGCATGTATATGTGTATGTGAATAAGAAAGGACAAACATGAAGAATAAAAATGCTTCCATTTAAATGGTTTTTATAATTAAAATATATAATGAACTTAATCTAGATCTTTGCACCAACTTCAAAATCTTGTCTACTGAAGTTAAAAGGAATTAACTTTAAATGAAAAAACATTTAGAAAGTAGCTACATTATATTAGACAAATTTCTCCATGATGTTTCTTAATCAATCAATCAATCAGGCAGGTGGCTCATGCCTGTAATCCTAGCACTCTGGGAGGCCGAGGCAGGAGGATTGTTTGAGCTCAGGGGTTTGAGACTGGCCTGAGCAAGAGCGAGACCCTGTCTCTATTAAAAATAGAAAAAAAATTAGCAAGGCAACTGAAAATAGAAAAAAATTAGCTGGGTGTGGTGGCTTGTGCCTGTAGTCTCAGCAACTCGGGAGGCTGAGGCAGGAGGATCACTTGAGCCCAGGAGTTTGAGGTTGCTGTGAGCTAGGCTGATGCTAGAGCACTCTAGTCTGGGCAACAAAGTGAGACTCTGTCTCAAAAAACAAATAAAAATAAAAATGGTAGCACAGCTTATATATTCCATGTGGTTAAGAAATACATAAATACCATAATAAATATGTCACTTAACCTTGAAGAATCTCTGAAGTTTGCTTGTGAAAGTAGGCATTGGGAAGTTTGTAACTTTCGAGTTATTATAAAATGGTGGAAGGAGGGTTTTCTGAAGTAGGACGGAGAATTGTAACACCATATGAAGCTGGGTGTGGTTCCTAACACATGGGTGAACCGAGATCACTGGAAGGTATTTGAAGTATTGTGCCTGTGAATACTTCGTATATTCCTATGTGACTTCTCTTCATCTGGGTGTAGTTTTCTTCATTCACTTAGTATTTCTCCTAGTGAAATTGTACGTAAGTAATGGAGAAATTTACATTATGCTCAATTGTTTCCTAATATATTAATCATGTTGAAACAAATTCACAAATAAATATCATATCAGAATTGGCTGTATCATGTATCTTTATTCATAAGATACTGCCTATACTAGGTATAATAATAGGGGATGCAAGATATTCACTATTCTTAGAAAATAAGACATATGTAAAAATAACAATACTTATGAATTAAAATATAAGTGAATTTTGAGAATTTAAGTTTGTATCCTTCCCATGAAACTAGGGCAGATCAGATTGGAGTTGGGTGGAGACTGCCAACTGTGCTAGTTGCTGAAAGGTGGTGACCTGGGGCTAGGTCACGCAGGAAGCGATACCAAGGGAGTGGCCTAAGAATTTATGAAGCCCATCTTTCTTCAATTGAATATTATAGTCATCCATTAAAACTGTTAATTTGCCTACCACTTTTCTATATTCAAATTTATTTCCATGATTTTTTTGAAATTATTTTTATATTCTCCATGTTAAGAGATTCTTAGTTTTCTACTGCTGCTGCAACAAATTAACCCCAAACTTGGCAGCTTAAAACAACATAGACTTCTTATCTTCTAGTTCTGCAGTTCAGACGTCTCTCACGGGTCTCAAGGTGTTGACAGGGCTGCATTCCTTTCTGAAAGCTGTAGAGGAGAATCCGTTTTCTTGCTTTTTCCAGCTTCTAGAGACCACCCACATTTCTTGGCTCAGGACCCTCTTCCATCTTCAAAGCCAGCAAGTCAAGTCTGGTCAAGTCTCTCTCACATCACATCACTCTGACTTTTTTCTGCCTCCCTCTTCCAAATCTAAGGGATCTGGTGATTACATTGGGCCTGCTGGATAACCCAGGATACTCTGCCTATTTTAAGGTCAGCGGATTAGCAACCTTAATTCTACCTGAAACGTTAATTCCCCTTTGCCATGTAACCTAATATATTCACAGGTTCTGGGGATTAAGATAATGGACATCTTTGGAAGGCTGCTATTCTGCCTACCACAATTCTTCTCTGCAATTTAAATTGCAGAACTCTATGTGAACTCTAACCCATTTTCTAATGTATGACTTACATCAAATATTCTGCTATATCCCATTTTAACCTTCCTCCGCTATCATTTGCCAAATCTCTTAAGAAAACATTTTTCTGTACTCAGGACCTTGCAGTCCATCTTTCCTGTTAGAAACCTCTGCCTGTCATTGTTTCTCTCTCCTGAGTCTTCCATGTCTCCCTTCACTAACTGCTTCCCATTAGCATTTAAACATGCTCCCATATTACCTCTTTTTAAAAAGTCTCTCCTTCAGCACTTTTTTTTTTTTGAGATGGAGTCTCTCTCTGTCACCTGGGACAGAGTGCCGTGGCATCAGCCTAGCTCACAGCAACCTCAAACTCTTGGGCTCAAGTGATGATTCTCCTGCCTCAGCCTCCCAAGTAGCTGGGATTACAGGTGCACACCATCATGACCGGCTAATTTTTCTATTTTTATTAGAGACGGGGTCTTGCTCTTGCTGAGGCTGGTCTCGAACTCCTGACCTCAAGTGATCCTCCCGCCTCAACCTCCTAAAGTGCTAGGATCACAGGCGTGAGCCACCGCGCCAGGCCACTCCTTCAGTACTTGTCTCCACTATAGCTAGACATTTTGAAAGAATCTCCACTTCACCCCAGTTACTGCTTAACCCTCTGCCATCTGGTTTTACTGTTATATCCCCAATAACCAGTACAAGGCCTGGCCTAGGATATGTGCAGGCTAAATATTTGTTAAATGAATAACCAAATTTCTGCCAATTACCTAATTGTCAGGTTTCTGGTGATATTCTCAGTATAAGGATTGCTCTTTGGGATTTTTTGTGTGTACGTGCCTCAGTTAACTTATATTTGTAGTTGAGGATGCCCATCATGGATCACAAATATAATATCTTTAAGCAAATATTTCATTCTGTTTGGGATGACATGTGTTAGTGCTCCACTAACCCCTGTTTTCTTTTATATTTGTTTAGCATTTCATATTTTCATAATGCTTCTGCATATATTTTATTTAGTTTTCATCAACATCTTTGTGAAATAGGAGGATGTGTTTCTGTTTTAGAGGTTAAGTATTTGAGTCTCCCAGAGCACCTAAGGTCTTTTCACAAAGTAAATGATACAACTTGGACTGGCACCCAGGATTCTTGGACTACTTGCCTTGAGTACTTTTGCTGTCACATGCTGCTTATAGTAAAACATTCAAGAGCAAAGCAAAGTACAGAAAGTCATCAGTGTAAGTGGTAATCTGCATATGAACTTATGCTTGGCTTGTTTCAGTGTCTTTAAACTTATGTTCCATGTGGCTATGATCATCTTTTGACACACTCCCACCTGAATTCCACTGACATGATTAAGTGGTAGCGGCGAAGAATGAATAATGTGCTGGATGACCTCAGGAAATGAGACAGTAGGGGGTTGTTTGCTGCTGGTATTAAGCTAAAGGTCTTAGTTGAACAACTTCAAATTTGTGGTTTGGCCTAGAAATGAAGTAGTATTTCTGTCTCTAAACTCAATACACCTATGTGTTCTAGTGCTGTTGCAAGTGACATTTTAAGGGATCCCTGCAAGAGGCATACTTAATGAGAACATGTAAAAAGATTCTTGTCAAGTGTTCTTTACTGTCTTTTGAAAGGAGAGTGGGAGGGTAAGGGATTAAGAGTTGGAGTGTTAGACAAGTGATTTGAATTACTGAGAGTTTCCTACTTACCATGATTAAAATAATGTTATTTTGAATTCAGTAAGGTGAAACCTAGTTCCACTGAAATAATCAAACTTCTCCATTCTGAATGCTTGCTTCATTAGAGAATTAGTGTATTTTTTTTTTTTTTTTTTTGAGACAGAGTCTCACTCTCTTGCCTGGGGC
>RJWJ010046493.1:0-11346 GCA_004363605.1 Indri indri | reverse complement strand
GGGGTCTTTCTAGCTCAGGGAGAGATTATTGGGGGAGCACAGAAGTCAGAAGCTTCCAGGGGTTTGGAGGGCAGTGGGGGAGGGCAAGGCCAAAGGCTGCGAGCTGCCTCCGCGCTCTGAGCTCAGCCCCGTAAAACGGGTGTGCGAATCAAATCAAGGTGAAAGGACGTGGTCAGCCCTGAGGTGGGGACAAGCAGGGTTGGGGGTGCCTCGCTGCCGCCCTCTGTGGGTGCCCCCACCACCCCGCTTTCTTGCTGGGAGGCTGACCCCCCCACGAGTCTATCCAGTGTTGAGACCCTTCGGTCTGTCTCAGGCTGGGGGGCTGTCTCCCCTCCCGCCCAGCACTCACACTTAGGTAGCGGGATTCGCCATCCCAGAAGGGGTCCCAGCACAAGAAAAGGGCATGAATGGGAAGCTGGTGGGACCCACAGGAGCCCTGAGTCCAGTTAGCAGGAAGGGTCCAGCGTGGTTTCCTCAGTCGTGGCACACAGCTGTGGCGGCATCATGCGGTAGCCACGGGGGAACCTGGGGAGGGGCTGCTGGGAACTCGGTGCTACCTTTGCAACTTTTCTTTACTTCTAAACTCATTCCAAAATAAAGTTTATTTAAGAATAATCTAGTCTTGCCCGACTAAACACCTCCATCTCAAGACTCATTGAAAGCCCCTTTCCCCGGCACAAGCTACAGGCCTGGCGGGGTATCCCTGTGGCCTTGGAACCCCCACGATGGTTCCACAACTCCAGATCCTTTCTGGGGAGAGCCACAGGTGGGATAAAATACGCAGAATTGTTAGAAGTGCCTGCAAAGCCGCTTGCCTACCCATGGTCAGCACGGCCTGGGCTTCAGCGAGCGGGGGAGCTGTGATTCGCCAGAGCCTTTGCAAACACCCGGCACCGCCCAGCCGCAGAGCCCACCCTGCTGCTGTGTGGGGCTGGTCTCCGGGAGCAGATGCCGAGCCGGAGTCAGGGGGTGCACCCTGGGCACCTGCACCTGCCGGAGTCGGGGGAAGGCAGCATCCGGCTGAAACAGCCGGAACTTTGTACCCCCTTGTGCAGTCCCCGGTGGTGGGCTGCCCCAGGAGGGGCAGGGCCGTGGGCGAGATGGGCCTTTGCAGCTGAGGGAGACCCTGGGGGGCTGGGGGCCCTCGTCCTCCCTTAAGGGGGTCTCCCTGCTTCACATAGACCACCCCAGGGCTGCCTGGTAGGGGACACATGGCTCTTCCTTCCTGGAGCGTGTGTCAGCATGAGACTGTGTGCCTCAGTGGGTCTGGGGAGCGGTCAGTCTGCAGGGGACAGGGTCTCTGGGTGGTCAGAGTGCGGCTCTGTGTGCCTGGGAAGTCTCAGCCATCCCCAAACCCTCAGCCCCACGCCGAGGCAGAAGGGCCCCACCCGCCCTGCAGAGACTGCGGCATTTCCTCCTTCCCTCAAAGGCCCCCGCTCAGCCGCAGGCACAGCCCTGCCCTCAGCAGCAGAGCCGCCATCCACGCCAGGCCCAGCCCCAGCTCAGCACCCCCGTGTCTAACTGTGCACGGAGTTAGGCTCTAACAGCTCTAAACTACAACCCTGATTTATGGCTCTTTTCTTAGCAAAAAATCTGCCGGGTTCCCTGAAGACTCCTAACTTCGCTTCTGCAGATCCATGCATCACCCTCCCACTCAGCCCAGCTCGGGGAGGGCGCGTGCCCGCTTCCTAATCAGGGCTGGCAGCAGGAGGCTGATGCCAAGCCACCTCTGTGTCCCTGCGTCTCCCCCACTCTTGCAGGTCAGGCAACTGGGGCCAAAGGCAGAGCCACAGGCAGTGTCCTTATGGCCACGGTCCCCACTGATTCGTGGACCCTGGACAGGTCTGCAGCCACTCGGTCGGGCCTTCCTGCCCCAGCAACAAACCATGGGTCGCCTTTCGCCTTCTCCCTTCCAGAGGTTGCTCTCTGGCCCGTGCTGACTCTTAAACATGGCTTCGCCTTGGTCCTAGGAGCACTGTCCGCTCTTTGGTGAGGTTTCCCTGTGGGTCCTCCTGGATGTGACCTCTGACTGGACATGACCTCTTTGAGGCCGGTAGCACCAATGCAGCCCTGGAGGTGAGAGCCACCACCTCAGCATTTCCTCTGAGACCCACCATGTGACCCGCACATCCCAGAGCTGTTCCACCCACACCTGCCCCTCCCGCACCTCTGCACCGGTAAGAGGACGTGAGGAATCCAGCAGAAGGTTGGGAAGGCAGGGTGGGCTCCCCTCGAAGAAAGAGCTGCCCCCCGCCACGTGTAGGGAAGCTGTGCTGCCAGTGCAGGTCCAGCGAGGGGCCCCGGGGCTGGCACTCCCACCGGGTAACCCAAGGCAAGTGGTGAGGCTGCAGCCCCCACCGTAGGACTGTCAGTGAGGCCGGCAGGGCCACCTTGCCACACTTGAGGGCAGGAACACAGGTGGGCTTCTCTAGGAGGGGGCTGGGCTCAGGTCATCTTAAAAGAGACCCCTCCCACGGGACCACTTGGAGTGGCCAGGTGACCCCTGAGAGGAGGCAGTGGGAGGTGAGAGATCCTCTAGAGATGGTGTGTCCAACACCCACGTAAGGACACCTGTCTTGTACTTTTGGGCTGCCATAACAAAATGCTTGAGTCTGGGTAATGTATAAAGAACAGAAATCCATTGCTCACAGTTCCAGAGGCTGGGAGTCCAAGACCAAGGCGCCGGCAGGTTCTGCTGTCTGCTGAGGGCTGCATCGTCTGGAAGGGAGGAGCCCTGTGTCCCTTGCAACGCTGTTGCTTTGGGGTTTAAGTTTCCAACACGTGGATTTGGGGGGACACACTCAGACCAGGAACCCTGAGGAATCTGTCACAGCCAGCAGTCACCCGGAACAGATTTCAAGGTGCCCACCCCGGGAGCCGCTCTGCCCCGGCCCCTCGCACTCCGCCGGAGCCAGGCGGGGGAGGCAGACACCAGCTGGGGCTTGGAGAGTAAGCCCACCAGGCCCCCCGCCCACTTCCCGCCCTGAGGGGCCTTACCCGGGAAGGCTGGGGCTTACCCCTGGACCAGTGTGTGCAGAGGTGTGATTACCCAGACACCATGGGCCACAGGCGTCACCCTGGGCAGGGAGAGAAGTACCCGAGGGGCAGGTTTAACAGGGAGAGCGAGAGAGAAGGCAGTGACGTCCGCTCGCACCCGCCCATCCGCTCTTTCATTAAACCCGTCCCATACCCGAGTGTCCACCCGTGGGTGGTGGATAAATAAAACACAGTCCAGCCACACGATGGAATATTACTCAGCCTTAAAAAGGGAGGAGATTCCGACTCGTGCTCCAACTCGGGTGACCCTTGAGGACACTGTGCTCAGTGAAATAAGCCAGTCGCACACGCAAACCCGCACGATCCCACTGACAAGCAGGCCCTAGAGAAGTCAGATCCATGGAGACAGGAAGTGGAACGGGATTGCCAGGGGCTGGGGGCGGGGGCGGGAGTCAGTGTTTCACGGGGACAGAGCGTCAGTTTGGGAAGACGGAAAGTTCTGGAGAGGAAGGGGGCGGTGGCTGCACAACAATGTGAGTGCGCTTAACTCCATGAACTCTGCACTTAAACACGGTCAAGGTGGCAAACTTCACGATATGTGCATTTTACCCCAATAGCATGTGATTATTTTTACCAAAGTTCCCGGCAAGAGCTCGTGCGGAGCCAGAGTGGCGCCTACTGCGTGCAGGCCGGGGCTGGCTGCCGCGTGTGCATCCATTTCTGCCCGGGTTCTCTGCACGAACGTGCATTACCTGAGTCGTAACCCCGCAGAGGCTCGCTGGCCAGTGCGTTCGGTCTAACAGGGAGGGGTGCAAGGAGCCAGACTGTCCGGTGGCCCAAACATGGACCTCAGGGGACTGACCCCACCCAGGCCCACGGTCAGCGTCGGAGCCGGGGTCGGGTCTGCCTTGAGTGACCCGGTGCGTGACTAAGCACTTGGAGAAGAAGCAGAGGACAGTAAGGGTCAATGTGCAGGGTCATTGACCCTCCAAGCAGCCCTCCGCCCTCCCACGCCCACACTGTGGGTGCAGCCGCCGGGCAGTCGCGCAGAACCAGCAAATCACCCCTGCTTGTTTGAGCAAGTGGGCTCCCAGACCATCAATAAATGATGAGTGTTGCCACGGCAACAGCCCCGGCCCATATTTCATCTCCCAGAGATTCAGGAAAGCTCCAGCAATGCCGCAGAAGCCAGGCTGCAAAGGGGCGTCAGCCTCGGCATTGGCGAGATGACCATGCTCTGCGCACGAGGCCCGGTGAGACCGGGGTTTGGAGGGAAAACAGGGACGGGTGTGGGACAAGAAGAGTGGTTACAGTTTGAATGAACCGTAACTGAATCCAGCTCTGGGCTTTGACCCCTTGCAAAGTGTGTCTGGTCGTGTCGTGCGGCCCCTCCAAGCCTCAGTCTCTTCATCCATACAGTGGAGACAGAATTGCACCTGCCACTGCAGGTTCTTGTGCAAGCGGAACGTGATGGGATACGTAAAATGCTAGGCACATGGAAGCATTCAGTAAAGGTTACCTAACGTTGTTATTGTTTGTAAGGAGAATTACTAAAAACTCTCTTATGCACATCTATGAAAGAGAGAGAATTTGCTCACGCATTACCATTTCTGGTGGTTTTATTCCATCTGCATTGCTTTCCTTCGTTCCGAAAGACATCTTTTACCATTCCTTGTACTGCAGGCGATTGACGTATAATTCTTTCAGCTTTGTGTATGTGACAATTCTTTATTTAGCCTTCATTTTGGAAAGATATTTTCACTGGGTATAGAATCCTAGATTGACAGGTTTTTCTTCCTGCGTTCCAAGGTCTGGCTCCACTGTCCTCTTACTTGTTTCTGATGGAAACATCTGCCGTTGCCTTTGTTCCTCCAAATACAATGTGTCTTTTCTTCTCTGACTTCTCTCCAGTCTTTCTCCGCATCACTGACTTGGAGCAACTTGACCGGCATGTGCCTTTCTGTAGCTTTCTTCATGCTTTTTGTGCTTGGGGTTCGTGGAGCTTCCTGGACCTGTGGTTTGTGGTTAGCAAATTTGGAAATTCATCAATCGTTATGTCTGCAAATACTTCCCTGCTCTCCTCTCTTCTCCCTCCGGGACGACAACAGAACATATCTGGGCTGCCTCACACCATTGCTCCACTCTCTGACACACGGTTCACATTTTTGGGTCATTTTCTCTCCGTGTGTCACCTTGGGTGTCTCCTACTGCTGTCTTCAAGTTCGCTCGTCTTTCTCCGTGCGATGTCTGATCCAATCCAGCACATTTTCCCCCAAGACGTTGTAGTTCTCATCTCCAGAAGTCTGACTCGGGTCTATTTTACTGTTTCCACACCTCTCCTTAATGGGTTCCATCTCCTCCAGCTTTGTGAACACATGGAACAGTCACAGCAACTGTTTGACTGTCTCTGCCTGCTAATCCTAACATCTGTGGGAGTTCTCAGCTGGTTTCAGTCGATTGGTTTTTCTTCGCTTTATGAGTCATATTTTCCTGCATTTTTGTTGAATTTTTTATTAAATGCCCAACATTGTGAAGTTCACTCTGTTGGGTGCTGAATATTTTTTGTTCATATAAATATGCTTTAGCTCTGTTTGGAGATGAGTTCATTTTGAAACAGTTTGATCCTTTCAGGTCTTGTTTTTCAGTTTTATTGTGCAGAACTAGAACCATGTTTAATCCAGGTGTGGTGACCCCTCGGTGCTGAGGCAAGACCCTCTGCGTGCTCTTCCCAGTGACTCACGAAACACGAGGTTTTCCAGTCTGGCTGGGGGGCAGACACGAGTCCCAGCTCAGCATCGACTCTGAACACTGTTCCCCGTACTTTGCTCAGATGGCTGGTGCCTCCCTCGACCTCGGTGCTTTTCTCACGCTCGCGCGGTGATGGGTACTCAGGCGAGTCCTCGAGGGCCCCCCCACCCCGCAAACCCCCTCCGTGTGCAGCTCTCTCCTCTCCAGCGCTCTGCCTGTGAGCTCTGGACGCCTCGGCCTCCCCAGGCCCCAGGTGTGTTTCTTCAACTCCAGACATCTGCCAGGTCCTCCTGGGTTCTCCCTCCCCGTGCCAAGGCCTCGAGACTCCCCAAAAGCAGTAAACTAGGGCATGCAGAGGCTCACCTCATTGTTTACACCTCTCAGAAGTCACTGTCCTTCATTGCCTGATGTCCAGGGTCATACGTTATGTCTGGATTTGGGGGACAAGGGAATCACTGAAGCTTTGGGCAGATTCCTGCTGAGACCACAGATGGTTCTGAGTTCCAAGTGTGGGAACACTGAGCCACCAGAGCCGGCCCCAGCCCACGTCTGGGCTACAACGTCACCCCCAGTAGAATCACCGTCACCATCATTCATCATTTATATCATAGGAGAGAGGAGGACGACGTGGAAGGGGATCTCGCACCCACTGCGTCCTGCCTTCCAGCCTCAGCCTGTTACCCGTTGATAGGAAAGGCTGGTCCTCACCTCTTGGTGCTCTTGAGAAGGTGGGGGGTGCGGAGCCTGCAAAGTCAGCTCGTGCTAAGACCTCTCGGGGGAGGAACAATGGCCGGGTGGGCCCAGAGCTCGGGCGTGTCTGGACCCATCAGAAGGAGGGAGGCCCACGGGGCAGCGGAAATCCGTCCTGTGCCCTGGCAACGCCGGCCCGGGGCCAGGAGAGGGGGGTCGTGTGCCCAGGCAGTAATGAAGATGAGACGCTCAGCACAGCGCCGGGGCCTGCAATTATGACTTTCTTCATCCTCGTCATCATCATCGCGGGTGGACTGCTACTGGAGGCGGTGGGAGGCCGCGGCCTGAGTTCTCTCCAGTCCGCTGCTCGCCCTCTCGCCTGCCAGCGCCGCGGCACCGGCTCGGCGGGGGCCGTGTCCCGACAAAGGGCCCAGCAGCTTCTCCCTGGTTCTGATTCTCCTGTGTCTCCTCAGCTTCTCGAGCCCTAGGGGTACACGAGCAGCCGCTGGGTCTCTCCGATATTAATAAAACATCCACCGCAAGTCCGTGGAATGTTTAAAGCCATGTTTTACTACTAACGAGGGAGGCAGATGGCAGCACCTTCTGAGGAAGGACTTTCCAGGCATTTTATAAATCAAAGCGACAGAATAAAATAAGTAGACCAGGGAGGGCTGTGAGGAGTGAGGAGTCTGTTGAAGAAAGAGCTTCTCAGAGCACAGGGTGGGGAGCCCAGGGCTCCAGGGGCCACTCGCTATGCTGGCCCCTCCAGTGCGACTCCCCCAGCCCCTGTGCAGACTGCGAGGGCAGAAGGATTAGGGTTAGGGTTTGGGGAGCCTCTTCTCACCCCCACTTGGTAGTAACCATGTCCCACGACCGACAGACAGGGCTGTTCTCATCTCCGATTCCCAGATGAAGAGACTGAGGTCCCAAGAGCTCCAAGGATGTGTCCAAGGCCCCACAGCCGGTGTGAACCCAAATCCTGCTCCTGCCTTGCCACCCAATTCAACCTGGTGGGTGACCCCGTCCTCCGTCAGTCGGTCTAGCCAAGCACGCATGGCGACCACCGCTAGCCCAGATTCTTCACATCCAGGTTTCTAGGAAAATGGAGTACACACTTCGCTGCACCTCCAAGCCCTGGCACCGCCCGACACCGGGATGAGGCATCTCCCGGGAGGCTTTTCACATCCTCTTCTCACGGCGAGAGCAGGAGGAGAAATGGGGGGAGGCGGGCAGAGAGAGACGGTGAGCCATGCAGGGATGCATGGGGAGGTGCCTGGGGGGCCCTCGCTGCAGGGGAAAGGAAGGAGCCGTGAGTCCGGGAGGCGGGAAATACTGAAACAGGCCCAGACCGCAGCTCCCGCGTGTGCCAGAGCCTGCCTGGCCCGTGCCGGCTGTCAGTGCTGTACACAGCATCACCCCGGGAACACCAGGGCCCCCCAGACACCCACAGGGTGCCCGCTCCCATGCCACAGAGCCTCCTGCCTCACAAGGAGGCTCACTGCAGACGTCGGCGCCAGCCTCTCCGCCTTCCGGCTTCTCCAAGTTCCTTCCCAAAATAGGCAGCTCCTCCCTACGCGGCTCTGCGGCCAGCTCGCGAGAGGACCACGCCCTCTCTCTGCTGCATACTCTTTATGTGACCCAAATATATTTCAGGGTCCCAGGTAGCCCAGCCTCTGCCAGGGTCAAGTTCAAAGACCCACATTTCAACAGCCAAAGTTAGTTAATGAAAGAAGTTCTGGTCTTTATTTAGGCTTCTTTAAAAAGATCGAATTGATTTGATCCATGGATCACAGGGACACTTCATAAAGTCCTTGGAATTTTCTACTTTTCTGCCATAACCCACAGATGTTCCAGAGCCCTGTGCCCCCTGAAGCTCCCAAAATCTCCTTCCCAGAGTCCGGAGTCCCTGCTGCCTCCTCTCCCTTGGGTCCTTCAATGCTCTGCCTAATTGTCTGGTGTGACTGTCACTTTGCCCACCCCAGATGCTTGGAGACACTGCGAGTCTGGGAGACAAGCCCCAGGCCAGCATCTGCCTCCTGTCCCTCCTCCGCTCTTCTCTTGCCCCCTCCCCTCACCCAGGAACCAGGTCGCCAAGCCTGAAACACCCCTCAGAGTGCAGAGCCTACGGGCTGTCCTGGGAGGGAAGCTGGGTGCACAAGTGTTAGGAAATCTTGTCCCCGACACATTGGAGGACACTGATTTTCCATTTGTCCCCCAGTGTGGCAGGATTAATGGCCAGTCCTCGGGCCCTGCCCCATCTCCTCCAAGACAGCCGTTAGAGATGGGACGGTTCCCACCTAGAACATCAGGACCAGCAGGGCCAGGAGACGGGGAACAAGAGGAGCCTGGCCGGGGGCCGGGAGGCGTCCTGCAGGAAGGACCTGCGGCCCAGCTTCCACACCGGCTCCTCCCCTAGGGCTGCGTCTCCCTCCACCTCTCTCCAAGAGGAAGGATCTCTTCAGTGGCTCTTCAGTAGAGAGGAGGGAAGTGTCCAGGTTCCTGGCCGACCCCACTGCCTCAGCCCCAGTGAGGCCAGCCTGCCCCGCCGCCCATCCACGGTGGCAGCATCCACAGGTGGGGACCAGAGGGTCACAGCCAGTTCTCACCCAGGTCAACACGCCTCGCCTGGGCAGTGAGGCCAGCAGCTAATTGCCTTCCCCACGGAAGGTCTCTGTGCTTTGTATTATTTTTAATGAAGCTGTGAGTCTGAACCTCTAATTATCACCTTCAATTATCTCCGCGGGTCAGGCCGCCCTCCTTCCGAAGCCAACAGCTCTGTCCTCTTCCTGCAAGAGGCTGGTCAGGAGCTTCTGAGAACAGACCTCGAGTGGTCAGAGCAAGGACAGGGGGAGAGAAAAGGGAGTCGGGAGGTGCTGGGCCCTGGGCAAGGCCAGCCCCCGTCTGGGCGGAGGGTCCTTTCTGTCTGCCAGATAGTCGTGCCCAACACCCGCCCCTTCGCCAGGGCTCCCAGCCCAGAGAGCCCCTTCTCCTCACCCGCCTTCCCGGCCAGACCACGTGGGGGCCTCCTCAGGACCCCCTGCCTCCACTCTGGGACTAGCCAGACCCCCTCGGCCCTCCCACACCCAACCCGACCCCCGCCCGTGCCACCTCCCTCCCATCCCCAGGCCTCGTGCTGTGCCCCCAGCCTGGAATGCCTGTCTTCCTGTCCCTTCCTCCGAATGCCTCCTGCAGAGCCTCCCCTTCCAGCTGAGCGGCTGCCTGCGCCCCACCCACAGCCCCCAGTGCCCCTCCATCCTCAAGCGCACCACCCTGCGTGGCAGCCACCCGATTTCTTCCCTGTCCGCCACCGACTGTGAGCACCGGAAGGCAGCAGAGGGTCTGCCGTGTTCACTGCCGCAGATACGACCCCAGCAACGTCTGCGACACTTGAGTTGTCACAACTGAGGGGTGCTGCTGCGGGGCACCAGGTGGGCCGAGGCCAGGATGCTGCGCAACCCCCGTAGGACTCGCAGGCCATCCCCTGACAACAAAGAACGATCCAGCCCCAAATGGCCACAGTGCCAAGGCAGAGAAACCCGCCACGGCTCCCGCCGGGCCCAGGGCCAGGCACACAGTAGGAGCTCAGGAAACGTGTGTGGGAGAAAGACTGAAAATCAATTTCATTGCTAGCAAATGAGTGAACGATGCCTTCCAAGGCCAGGGCGGAATTGGCATGTATTTTGAGGACACAAACACACACACACACACACACACACACACACACACACTCTCTCCCTCTCTCTCTCTCTCTCTCTCATATACACGAAAACATTGTTTGCAAAAGTAACAAGTTCAGTAACTGTTCCCCGGCACACACCTCCCCGCACCATTCTGTCCTGCCCGGTGCCCACACCCCTGACCCAGGCCGGCCACACCCACCCGGCCAGTGCTTTCAACCCAGCAAGGCCTCACGCCCTCTGGCTGCGCCCGGCCCTCGTCCCAAGGAAGAGGAGGCCAAGACTTAGGCGCTTGAGGCACCGTCTCAGCCCTGCTCCTCACGGACTCTTTGCATGGACGGGTCCCTAACTCTCAGTCCCCAGTGTCCACTGCTGTGAGGCAGCCCTGGGCCCTGCCTCGCCAACTCCTGGGATGGTAACAGGAACTGAATGAAATACTGAATATGGAAGCACCTCGTAAACTGTAAAGTGCTGTACCCTGGGAGGAGCAGCCCACTGGTCCTGCTGAGCTTGCCAGGCCTGCCCCTTCTCCACCAGGACACGAGAGTGCTGGGCACCTCATGGGGCAGCAGTCCAGGGCCCACGTGTGCAGTTGGCAACCGTGCTGGGAGCCAGGCAGCCCACGGGCTCCGTTGCTCGGAGAAGGGAAGGAATGAGGCAGATGGCTTGTGGGCAGGCTGGTGGCACCACCTCCGCGTGGGCGGCCAGCACAGACTTCTCTGTGCTGTCTCCTCCGCACTGTATCTGGAGACGCCATGGCGAGAACTGGTTTGGCCCAGAAGACAAGGCCTCATGATCTCAGCTTTGCTGTCCCCAGGAGTCCCACCCCCTCCACAAGGCATGGCCCCTCTGTCCCCCTAAGCACCATGGTGCCCTCACCCCACCTTCCCTACATCGATGGATGCAGCCATGTTGCTTGTCTGTCATCCCAGCAGATGGGGCTCTGTGAGGGCAGAAACTGTATCTGACTCTCCCTTTTGATCTCCCCCTTGTCACTCCCAGCCCTAGACTGGCATATTTGAGCAGTTCAAGCAAAAAGGCTGGGAAAATGAGGGGATGCATGGGTGGTTGGGTGGCTGGGTGGATGGATGGATATTTGGGTGGGTGGATGCATGCATGGACGCAGGAATGCATGGGTGGATGGATGGATGGGTGAATGGGTGCATAGGTGAATGGATGGATGGATGCATGGGTGGATGGATGGATGGATGGATGGGTGAATGGGTGGATGGAT
>RJWJ010046492.1:0-11345 GCA_004363605.1 Indri indri | reverse complement strand
ACCCATCCCCTCCTCCCCTCCCCCCTCCCCCCGCCCGACATCCAGTAGATGTTATTCTTATATGTACACTTATGTGTTGATCAGTTAATACCAATTTGATGGTGAGTACATGTGAAAACCAGGCATTTTCTAAGGCAATTTACAATAGAAGTTTTCATAGGGACCCATGATGGGCTCTCAGTTCTTTTGGAGCCAGAAGAAACTGGGATCCCAGGAGATATGAAGGGTACATTTTTCTTTCTTGCATGTTCATCTATACCTGAAGCTAATTCCTGCTCATCTTTTCTTTAGAATTAAAGGAGAAAGAGTTGGAAGAACACTTTTATTCATTTGGACTTGTTAAGCAAAGAGTGGGACAAACGAGACTGGGAGCAATTCACAAAGACAAGATTTCTGCTGGGGTGAAGGGAACGAAAGCCAGGAGGGCCTGAGGGAAGGGTCATGAAAAAGGAGAAACTACACATTGTCACCAAAGGATCATACCAGATGCAAGCCCTCCACTTCTCAGAGGGTGGTCATGAGCATTGCACACTGTGTTCCTTGGAACAGAGGAGGTTCTTCACAGGTGCTGGCAGGTGGCAGGCAAGAGTCCTGTTGCTGCCTTCAGTGGGAAGCATCATTGTGTGATGTCTGCTGCCGCCGTCCTGAGGGACCTGGTTCATCAGCAGTGCAAGTCCCTGGCAGGCTGCAGAGTCCACCAGCTAGTCATGCCCGCTAGTCACTTCCTAATGCTGTTGGCCATAAGTTCACACATGGTGGCTGTTGGAAACGAATCTGGAACAGAATTGTTGTCAAGACAATGAAGTTTGGGTAGGAAAACTGAAGAACTTAATGGGTCACATAGTGTTTGCCACTCTTCTGTGTAGTCATGGCTTTGAGAGAGAAGGGGACTATGAAAATAAGCGGTTAGATTAGTAGATGATACTGATGAGAAGAAATTATTTACCTGGGCCATGATCTGGGAGGCTAAAAAGACAGGCTCCCATCGGAGGTAGAGTGATTGCTACAGACTGGTGTGATCAAGCCTGTAGATGTCATTTGAGATTCATTTATTCGTGTATTTATTCATTATTTACTTAAAAAATATTTAGAGCCTCTGTATGCCAGGTAGATTGAGGATTCATGGTGAGCAGGAATAGACATTTTGAGAAAGTTAGGGAAAACCTGTGTATTTTCTTACCCAGTAACAGTAAAAGGCAGCCAGGATGTGACTGCACTGGTAGCCTAGGAGATGAACCAGCCGGCAGAAGATAAACAAATAAGGACAAATGAGTGATGAAAGAGGATCCCAGAATATAAGGAGGCAGCCAGCTTGATGGCCATTTTTGGCACCATTCTGGAACAGATGATTAAACAGATAGTGGCGATAATTTAGAAATGAATAGGAAGAAATAGTCCTACTCTCCTCTCTGCAGGCCAGGCCATATCTGGACCACTGCATTGAACTCTGCGGCATTCGCCTTGCCCCATTTTAAGAACCACGTAGACCAGTTAGAGTGCTGTCAGGGGAGCAGCACATTAAGGCACCCACAAACCATGTCTCTGCAGTAGAAGGAATGAGGGAGGTTTGCTGGAAGGCATAAAGATGGAAGAAAAAAGCGATTCTGGCTTCAGATTTCAGGAGAGCTTCCCCAAAGACGAGGGAAAAGGCATAGTCTCTGTTGCATCAGTGGGTGGAGGTTAGCATTAGGCCTTGGAAGTGATGAGAGAACCGGCTCCTGCGGGAGCTGTCCAGCATCAACGCTGCTGCCTCTGAACAAAGTGAGCTTCTTATTCCTGGAGACTAGCTGATCCTCTGTTAGGGATGCTGTAGAAAGAGTTCCTTTGCTCAGTTAGAGGTGGGCTTAGGTAATTTCCAAGAATCCTTCCTGCCTTGAATTCTAGGTTTCTGTGATATTGGAAAAAACATGCATCATAAAATGTAGGACCTCAAAACGAGTATTACCACCTCCGTCAACATACACACCCCCTTCTCAGGGTTCCTAAATAAGTTAAGGCCTGGGATTTCACTTGACATCTTGTCAAGAAATCCTAAGAGAACTGGTTTCTAGTCCCCTGACGCTGGGTGGGAATCGTGGGGCATTACCCAGGACCAGGGATTCTGCTGGGGTGTGGCAGTTTGGATCAGTCCTGAGTTACTCACTCAGGACCCATCTCGGCCTGCGATGAATCCCTTTCATCTGCCTGGCTTGCTGCTGGTGTGTTTGGGCATCCACCTCCTGGGCACTCCCCAGGCTTTCTGTCTTCTTCTTCTGAGCAGTCACAGAATGTCAAGGTAGGAAGAGACCTTAAAAGTCTTCTAATTTAACTTCCAAACAACCCCACTGACTGAATTCAACAAATATTTATCGAGTGCCTACTATCAGCCAGGTCCCGGACAGGGATTTTGATGAGGTCTCATGTTATCTTTCTTGTCATCCACCCTGCACTTATCTAAGCTTTTTTGTCCCTCTAGCCTCCTGTCTGCTTGCAGTTACTCGTACATGAAAGGAGTGGAAAGGAAATACGTAGATACGATCAGCTGATGAATGACCCTAGAAATCAAAACACAGCGCAGAAAATCCACCCCAAGAGTAAACAAGTGCCCAGGCATAGCCCACAGTGTGGATGATCTATCCACTGTGATTACTGGGAGGTGACTAAGTGTTTAAATAGGAATTTCTAAGTACTACATCTAGTAAAGAAATCCTGAGTTATTTTCACTGCATTGAATTCCTCCTCTTCATCATCACTGTTATCCTGCTTTGTCGTGATTATCTTTCTGCTGCTCCTAAGGGTGCAAATTGATGTATCTGCCACTTAATCCACTCTTAGCACTGCCACTGAGATGATGAGTGTTCCACCGTGGAACGCAGGTGTCATATTGGTGAGGAAAGATGACAAGAAATTAGGACAGGTTATTCTGTAATGCCAATCAAACCAAGGTGCCTTTATTTGCAGCTTATTATTTGATAACATTTGCTCTTGTTCCACTGATTTCATCAAAAGATAAATTGGGCTTATAGCCAGCACCGTCTTTGTGCAGCATCACCAGAAAACAAGCAGAAGCAGAGAAGCAGAAAGTTAAAAGAAGAGGAGTTAAAAACTGCAAGGGTTTCCTCCCACTATTTTCAGCACGAGAGAGCCTGAGCTACCCAAACTGTCATCATCAAATGTGTCTTGCTGTAAGGGCCTATTGAAATGTGTTGTTGGCACCCTGCCCTTGGTTCTGGGATCATCAGTTAAAGGAGAATGCAGGGAGGAAGGGGAGAAATCAAGGTGAGGGAGGGGCCAGAAAATAGGACCAATGAGAACATTTAGGGCACATTGTCATTATTTACATTTGCCTAAAACTTACACCATTTAAAAATCTGTTTTTAATTTCCTTTGCGGCCTATGTATAAAGGGTTTATAATTTCTATTATAGTTTCCGCATTTTACACACATTTCTAGCAATACTGGTTAAGTGCCCTATTGTTAGCTGTATGTAACACCAGCCCTGAAGAGCAAAGAGTGTTCATAATATCACAATAGTAACTGCCATTGTTGGTAGTCACCTTCCTTAGAGTCATATTGGCTTTTGCAGCAAAACGTGGAACAGCATCTTAGTATAGGCAGAAGAGACTGAGCTTTGGACCAAGCTCTACCTTTCTGCAGGTGGGAAACATGTGGCCACTCAACCTGGGTAATTTGAGAGACTTTAACTGAAGGACAATTTATAAAGATATGGACAGGGAACAGAGGAACCAACAATGTTTGGATTCTCAAGGTATTTCAGGGGTAGAAAGAGCAGGGAGGTGAGACATGACCACTTCTAACAGAAAGGAAAGCTGTGTGAGAGGCTGCCTGACAAGAGCTGTGGCCTTCGGTGAAAGACGTCACCAACTCATGGTGACTGCCTGATAGGGGGCAGGGGAATTGACACGCTGACCTCACTCTCCTGTCTCTGCTCGCCTGTCATTATTTGTTGTTGGCTGAAGGTACCCAGAAGCCAGATGACGGGGGAGCCTCCCAGGGCACTGGGTAGTGGGGAGAAGATACAGAATCAATTCAAAGTACAAATGAAAGAAATTGGCACAGGATGAGACCTTGGGCATATTATTCAACATTTCCGAGTCCAATATTCTAATTTAATTTGGGAAAAGAACGTCTGTCTCACATTGGGGAGAAGTTTTCTAGCAGTCTCTTTGTAGCACCCAGGCATTCAGTAATTGTTAGTTTCTATCTAAAAGAGCTTGATAAAAGTGATAATATAATAACAACAAAATATTTATATACACATACATATAGAGCAATATTTGCTACCTGTGAAGGAAGAGATGTATATGAAAGTTAGGAAGCACCATAGTGAAGCGAGCACTTGAGAGCCGCCCTCCAATCTAAGAAGCAACATCGCCTCCGCCCTTCGACGCTACCTAGGACCCCTCCCCGCCCTGACTCCTCCCCCGCCGCCTCCAGAAATAAGCACTATCCTGAGTTTTATGTTTATCTTTCTCTTGTTTTTTTTTTTATATAGTTTACCATATGTTTTCATAAACAATATATTGTTTAGTTTTACTGTTTTTTTGAGCCTTATAAAAATGGTATTGTACCATATGTCATTTTCTGTGACTGGCTTTTTTGAAGTATTGTGATATGCAACAACATGGATGAATCTTCAAAAATAATTTTGAGTGAAAAAGAAACTCCGAGGGGTCAAAACCCAATTATCAATAGAAACTTAATAGCACCCTGAATGGACCCAGACTGAGGGGGACGGAGTGAAGCAGTACTAATGTGACTCTTGAGAAGTTTCTCTTAGTTAACTGCAGTGAGGAATATCGATAAGGATTATTTTTCTCAGTACTTTAGAGTAGATGTTATAATTTATATTAATATCAAAGAATAAATGAAATTCTTTTCAATTTATTAATGATTGGTATTAAGTAAGATAAAGGATGTAAAATCCTTACACAGTGCCAGGCACACAGTAGATTCAACAAATGTGAGTTTGCGTCTCCTTCTGTGGCCTTGGGAGTCTGGCGTGCATGTAAGTGCTGAGACAGAGGACTGAACCTGGTGCCGGGACTCCCCGCACGTGGAACATGCAGCATCATTGCCGACGGGGTGGGGAGGGGTGAGGGCTTCAAAAGGGAGGTGCTTTCTGAGCAGAAGGTGGAAGCATTAAGAGAATTGTCAGAAGTACAAGGGGTGGGAGTGGTCCAGGCAGAGGGAAGGGCTGGGGGTGGGGCAGAGGAGGTCACAGGGTGCACAGGTTAAGTTCCAGAAACTCAGAATGGCAGAAGCATGCAGTCTTTGGAGAGAGCGGTGAGATGGGGCAGAAAGGCATACAAGAATTCCGTGGGTCCAGTTAAGAAGTTTTACTGATAAGCAATCAAGAGCTGGTGAAGAGCTTTTCAGCAGGAGAATGACAATTACAATTGCATTTTAGAAGATTCACTCTGGCAGCCGAGTGGAAGATGGAATGGTGGAGAAGTCTAGAAAGTGAGGAAGCAGTTGTAATAGTGTAGGTTAAAGGTAATAACAATAACAGCATTTATTAATCAGTTCCAGGCACGTTAGAAGTATTTTACATGCATCGACTTAATTCTCACAGCACTTCGAGGTGGGTATTATTATTAATATCATTCCCATTTTACATATGAGGAAACTTGAGAGTCGGAGGTTAAGTGACTTGCCTATTGGCACACAGCCAGTGTAATCTGGAGCCAGATGGCCTAGCACCAGGGCCTGAGCTTTTACCCACTGAAGAGATGAGGGGGCCAGATTGAAGGAAGGGGCAGTGGTGGCAGTGAGGGGACTGATTTGGGGAGAGTAAGCTGGTAGACTCTGAAGGATGGGCTAAGACTGGAACAGGATAGTAGGGAGGTGTGGGGTGGGGGGCACGCAGATGTAATGATGGTGGGCAGGGACCACCTGTGCTTCAAACCTGCTTTCCTGAAGCTTCTCTTTGGAGCATCAGTGTGAAGGTTGCTACAGGTAGGAAATGCGGGCGGCAGGTACCTCAGTCCTGGGCTTCTGCTGGCCAAGGCAGCCATGGTGGCTGTGGGTGTGCAGGACAATGGAGGTGGTGGGGGTGGGGTGGGGGTGTGGGTAGGGTGCTTCAGAGTTCCTCCCCCAGGTGTTTGTGTTCATTTTAGATGGGTAAAGTCTATTCATTTCTGCTCACCTGTGGGTGATAGTCAACTATGATTTATTTACCAAATTACACCAAGAGATATAGGGAAAAAGCAAAAGCACTTAGAAACTATTTAAGGAGATGACTAAAAGACCATCAGTAGCAGGGACCCAGAATGTAAAGCCAGCTTGGTGGGGTGGTCACCACAGCACTGTAGCAATGGTCCCCCTGTTCATTTTCCTTGGGTCTGAGATGTTTCCTTCACTCACCTGCCTGTTTCCAGCTTCTGCGTTGCTCTGGTGTCAGAAGCACAGTTCTGGAATCAGCGCTCAACTAATATGCATTTGGAGGCTGGGACTCTTCCATGGCCCTGCCACCACTGTAGGACTTAGCAGGTCTGTGTCTCTGCCTGCACAGTCCTCTTGGGGCTGAGGGGCCAGAGGGCTTGTGGAAACACTGTGACAAGGAACCCGTTGCAGGGAGTGGGGGAAGAGCCGGCCATGATGCTTCAAATGCAGAGAGACAAACTTTTGTGATTCCCTGGGGAACAATAACCGGAGCGATCAGGCGGAAACCACTTGGTCATGAAGGAACTATGAGAAGCAGCCCTGCTTATTCCAGGAACCACTAAATGCCTTTGCGTGATGATAAATCAAGGACCCAGTACTGGACAAAAGAATTCCTAATAAGAGGAGGTATTGTTTCTCCTTCACATGCATCTCCCATGTGTAATCTTGGAAGGGACTTTGAGGATCGACACTGACTTGGTGGGAATGGAACTGTGGACTCGCAGAGAAGGCAAGAGCGGGCTCGAGGAAAATACACCTGGAAATTGTGCAGAAGGTTCCAGCCCAGGGAGAAGGAATCCCAGAACACTCCGCTCTGGGAGGAGGAATGTGCATGCTTGCTAACAAGTTTCCTCCCTGTAAAATAGGCATAAAGACATTACTAAACACAACGGTGGTGAAGTTACATGAGACAACACATATGAAGTACCTAGCCCAGGACTCAACACACAGAAGGAGCCAATGCCAAGTGGCAGTTTCTTTCCCTTGCCTTGCTTGAAAGTAAGGACCTTATTTTGTCACTTGTCTTTCATTGTCCCTAGCACTGCTTTGTCAAAGTTAGGGTTAGGATTATGCTTACGGTTAGCGTTAGAGTCAGGAGTGATAGTTATATCTGTAGGGTCAGTAACACTGAGTAGGTGTGTGATAAATACTGAATGAATGAATGTATGTGCCTAAAAGTGTGACAAAGTCTTGGCCTATTTTTTAAGGTTAGAAAAGTATTTCTTTACTAGAGAAAATAAATGTAGAAAAATATAAAGAATTTTTTAAAAATCACTTGTAACTGTACCACTGAGAGATAATAACGACCAATATATTGACATATTTCCTTCCTGTCTTTTCTAAAAACAGAATTGAATTGTTTATTCAACCTTGCCTCTTGCTTTTTTCCATTTAGCATTATACCATAAGAATCTTTTCATAACATTAAAAACTTTTCACATATAATAATGTATCTTGGGATGCATCATATTTCAATTAATCCTGTCTTTAGACACTTAAGTCATTTCCAAAGCTTCACTGTCATAAATAACCCTCAGTAAATATCTTTGTATCTAAATCTTCATCTATGTATTAAGTGATTTATTTGGGATAGATTTGTGGCCATCATGGACTTTTTTTTTTTTAAAGGCTAATGAAACAAATCACTAGCTTTCTGAATTTCCCAGTTTGTGTTTCCAGTATGACTTGCCTTAAACTTCCAATTCTTTGCAATTCCCCAATTTAAGTTTATTTGTTTATCATTGCCCAGGCACCACTGTGCAAACATTGTTATCACCATCATCAAGAAACTCTAACTTAGGGCCATATATTATGTACCTAAACCTGATCCTGGCTTTGGAAAGACTAAAAGGAATTGGTCACAGGGACTGCCCTATGGAGTCTCCTAGGCTAGGATTCTTTTTACTTTCCTGAACTAATATGGCCCCTTAATAGGGACCATGCATTAAATTAGGATCGGATATGAAATCTAGAAAGGCCTTGATTGTTTCTTCCATTGGTGAATCTTTAGTTTTGCCTCTGGATGTTTTTCAGCTCTTGGCTGGTTGTGTAGTCAGTCCCTGACTTGGCTCAAAGTGGTTGTTAACCTCCCCTGTGCTTATCTGAACTGGAGTCCTTATCTGCATTCCCTCGAGAAAGTTAGGCCTCCTTGGAGTTTGTCTCTGGGCAGCAATGTCAAATGAGCCTCTAAAGCTTAGGTGTGGTCATTTCATTTCTCTTTTAGGCTACTGGAGTCTATGGCTCACCAAGAGCAGGCTGATTAGGAAGCAGAAGTGTCTGGTGTCACCTTGATTAGGGCAACTTCAATATGTCCGGTGAAATCAGATCTGATGCATTCAGGTTTTTCTGGAGTTCATGCTGGGTAATCAGGATGATTTAAATTCAGCTGGGATTCATTTGGCTGGAATGTTGGAAATAAAGGAGTTCCCTGAAGATAGATGCTGGAGAGACAGCCTAGTATTGGGGAAAAAAGATGGGTTTTTTACTTGGCAGTTTCCAGATTTGGGGCTGTTTCTCTCTTCCCCATTAAATGATAATTTTCACCTGTCATTGATTAGGTCTTATTGTGTGCCCTTCACTGGTGTTTGGAGTTGTTTATGTTTTCAGGCATGTATTAGGTACTGATACTTTATGTTATGACACTTAAGTTTTATAGACAGAATGTCTTTATTATAATATATACACTTCTGGCAATTTAGGTATGCTGCCACCAAGTGGTAGAGTACCTCGGGTCAGCTGCCCAAGAAGACAGATGGGTTTTGTCAGAGGCTCCAAATGGTAATAATATTCTGCTCTCTCCTCATTAAATCTTGGATTTTCCAGGCTTTACATTTTAAAATTCTGTTGAAACACTGAAATTTAAGTAACCAGTGAGCAATGATTATTTTCCTTCAACTACAAAATGGGTTGAATACAATCTTTCTCAAAGAACTATAGTAAAGGTTAAAGAAAATAATGTTTCTGAAAAAGTTTAGCCTATGTGTGCAATAATTACCAGTTGAAATTGGGAATTTTATAATGATGCTAATTTTGAGAAGACAATAAATAGCTAAATAATGTGGTGTTTCTATAATAATTCTTAACTTTGTTTCATAAAATCAAACCTTTTTAAAAATTAAAACAGAAAGCCTTCCTATCGGTTTGTCTTCAGTCCTAGGTAGACCTGAAGTCACAGTGCTCCAAGCATACTTGTCTCTTAGAACTCCCTCCACCTCCCTCACCATTTTTTTTTCCCATCAGCCACAGACATTGAAGATAAAACACTGAAGATGATTTGTCTTTGCAATGAGCCTTCCCTTTCAGACACTGTTTTCTTTCTCTGAACATGGAAGATAAGAACAAGAACAACATTACCACCTATGAGGCTTCGTTGCCGAAAGCATACCTCTGGTGAATATGATTGCCAGTTGCAGAAAATGCCCGTATCAGTTTGACAGAGTCACTTTTACTGAAAGAAAGAGGTCCCCCTCGCCTTTCTCTCCTCATCTTGTCTCTTCTTGGATTGCTTTAGATAAAAAATTTTCCCCAGAATTTCTTTCTTAAAAATCCACCGTTACCTAAGCAGAACAAATGATTTGAACAAATTTGAAGATGTTCGAGTCTAGAAAACTCGTCATGTAGTGGGGATGGGACCCATCTCTTCTATGAGATCACACTGTCCAGCAGGCTTTCTCTCTGATGGGGGGTAAACCTGTCGAGGGGAGGGATGGCGGGTCTTGTTCCCAAGTACGTGCAGCACTACCTTGCAAGTTGCCGAGTGCAGTTAGACTGGGAGCTCCCCAGGGGAAGTGGCGGGGCCAATGCCAGGGTCTCTCTTTCAGACACGAAGCCCTGGAGGCCAGACTGAGGTTTCCTTCAGGACGCCCTCTTTCCTCTGTGAGGGGCTGTTACCCACAGCAGGTGCCCAGGCCCGCGGTGGGTGGACTGGCTCTGTGGCAGAGAGGGCGGCAGAGCCCTCTGCTGGGGGATGAAGCAGGCAGGTGCCTGCGAGGGAGCCAGGAGTGGACTCTGCCTCACCAAGGAGGTGTATTTCTGTTTCTAAATTGAGCAAGTATGACAGCCAGCCCCATTTCTCCCGGAACCCAGACGAGAGCACTTTATCAGCCACGGTGACTCAGCGAGGACAAATGTTTTTCCGGATAATTTACTGACGTAATCCAAGCGTGTGTCCTGACGGGTCTGGCCTCTCTTTTTTTTTTCAGAGCCTCCCTCCTGCCTCTCTCCCCTCCCCTCCCCCGCATTTGTTCTAGGCCAAGTGAGGACCAGCCTTCATTTAGAGAGTTACTCGAAAACTCTAAAATCAGTGCATTTTTCTCCATCTTGTCTCTCAGACCATTCAACCGAGCTGGAATTTTATCTGTTCCCCTTGCTAGTAATTCACGTGCCAGGGTCTGGCCTGGTGCCTGAGACATGGCCTGAACCTGATGCTGTGGCAGGCTCCACCCTGGTTCCCTGAACAGGAAGAGAATGTCCTCAACCTCCAGACCAAACCGTAGGCTGTTTTTTTTTTGCAGGAAATTCAGGCTGCAGCCTTATTTGCTGAAGAGAAACTCCCTGTTTTGGACTTGGAGGAAGGCAAGAGCATTCCTCACCCTCACACAGCTCTGACTGTTATGGTGCGCTCCATTAGAGTGGCTGCAAATCGGTCCGGATTTAACTCTGTGGATACACAGGATGATTGTTTAGTTCTCACATACAGACCAACTCAGAGGGAATGGGCAAATGATCCTTTGGCTGAACTTGCAGACTCACAGGGGAGGGGGCCAGGGGAGGGACCCAGTTCTTGCCCTCAGAAAGGTTTGTGGTCTGGCTGAGGTTCCAGGATGCACGGGAAAAGACAAAAACTAAATGTTGCCAAGGCAGTGGTCAAACAAGCATACCAGTTAAATGGACTTAATCAGAGAGAATTTATTGGAGGCAAAATCTGACCTGGATTGTAAAATATTAGATGGATTAGAATCCTGGGGCTTAAGGCAGGAAGGGGTTGTAGAGTTTAGCCAGCTGACCCCTTCCCTTTAAAAGGTCAGAGTGCTGTCCAGAGGGGTACGGTGATGTGCCCAGGGCCACCCTGCTGGCTGGCAGTGTTGCTAGGGCCAGGATGCCAGTCCTGGGTTTGCTGTAACTGTGCACTTCCCTGTCACAGGGACAAAGCCTGTGGGGCAGGAGGGTCCCAGAGCAGG
>RJWJ010046491.1:0-11326 GCA_004363605.1 Indri indri | reverse complement strand
CTTAGTAGAATGCGTTCCAACCCTATCCAGGAGTATACAAGAGGTGCTATATCACCATTGTTTCTTAAAGCTGAATAGTACTCCATGGTATACATATACCACATTTTACTAATCCACTCATGTATTGATGGACACTTGGACTGTTTCCACACCTTTGCAATTGTGAATTGTGCTGCTATAAACATTCGGGTGCAGGTGTCTTTTTCATAGAGCGATTTTTGTTCTTTGGGGTAGATGCCCAGTAATGAGATTGCTGGATCAAATGGTAATTCTACTTGTATCTCTTTAAGGTATCTCCATATGGCTTTCCACAGAGGTTGCACTAGTTTACAGTCCCACCAGCAGTGTATGAGTGTTCTTATCTCTCCGCATCCACGCCAACATTTATTGTTTTGGGACCTTTTGATAAAGGCCAGTCTCACTGGAGAGAAGTGATATCTCATTGTGGTTTTGATTTGCATTTCCCTGATGATTAGAGATGTTGAGCATTTTTTCATATGTTTTTTGGCCATTATTCTGTCTTCTTTTGAAAAGTTTCTGTTCATGTCTTTTGCCCACTTTTTGATAGGGTTGTTTGATTTTTTCTTGTTAATTTTCCTGAGTTCTAAGTAGATTCTAGTTATCAGCCCTTTATCGGATTTGTAGCATGCAAAAATTTTCTCCCATTCTGTAGGTTGTCTGTTTGCTCGTGTGACAATTTCCTTGGCTGTGCAGAAGCTTTTTAATTTGATCAGGTCCCATTTATTTATTTTGGTTGTTGCTGTGATTGCCTTTGGGGTCTTCTTCATAAATTCTTTGCCTAGGCCAATGTCTAGAAGAGTGTTTCCAACATCTTCCTCTAGAATTCTAATAGTTTCACTCCTCAGGTTTAAATATGTTACCCAGCGTGAGTTGATTTTTGTGAGAGGTGAAAGGTGTGGATCCTGGTTCAGTCTTCTACATGTGGCTATCCAGTTTTCCCAGCACCATTTATTGAATAAGGATTCTTCTCCCCAGTGTATGTTTTTGTCTGCTTTGTCAAAGATTAGGTGGCTATATGAGGATGGTTTTATATCTAGGTTCTCAGTTCTGTTCCACTGGTCAATGGCTCTGTTTTTGTGCCAGTACCATGTTGATTTTAATATTACACCTTTGTAATAGAGTTTGAAGTCTGGCAAATTGATGCCTCCCATTTTGTTTTTATTGCCCAGAATTGTTTTTGCTATGCGGGGTCTTCTCTGGTTCCATACGAAGCATAGAATTAATTTTTTTACATCTGTGAAGAATGATGGTATTTTCATAGGGATTGCATTGAATCTGTAGATCACTTTGGGTAGTATAGACATTTCATATTCTTTATTCATTTTACCTTTGTGTCTTTTTGGATTTTTAAATTATTGCGCAAGCTATTAAGATTCAATGAAGAGGTGTTTTCCCACACCAACCACCAATTCTCTGATTCTCCGGACACCAATTGGGGGTTCGACAATACAATTCAATTCAGTTCAGTTCTGACACTAACCACCCGGAGTTAGCACAGACCCTACAGGTTAAGGGCTCAGTCCACAAGATCGCTCTCCACCTGTGACATAAGTCCCAGGCCTCCCATACTTCTGGCAGACCCGCTATAAATTAGGGGTTACCACGGCCCCCTCCTCAGGTTCAATAATTTGTTCTAACAGCTCACAGAACTCAGGAATACACTTTAATTGCATTTATTGGTTTATTACAAAGGATGCAAATGAACAGCCAGGTGTAGAGGTACGTAGGGCGAGGCCCAGAGGGGTCCTGTGGCGTTGGGGTGCACCAACAGGTGGATGCATTCACCAACGTGGAAGCTCTCCAAGCCATGTTGTTTAGGGGTTTTGATGGAGACTTCATCATATAGGCATGATTGATTATTAACTCAATCTATCTCCAGCACCTCTACCCTCCCCAGAGTTTGGATAGGGGGGCTAAGAGTTGCAGGCATCTAATCAAGGCTTGGTCTTTCTGGTGACCAACCCCCATCGTGAAGCCTTCTAGGGTCCCAACGAGAGTCGCCATATTAGGACAAAAAGATGCTTCTATCACCCAGGAAATTCCAAGGGATTTAGGAACTCTGTGTCAGGAACCAGGGACAAGGACGAAACAAATATCAGGACAGAAGACATTCTCCTTTCACCCCTATCACTCAGGAAAACACAAGGCAGCTTTTCGGAGCTCCGTGCTTTCCTTTCTCTTTCCTCCAAAAGATCGAATACATTTTGGATTATACCACGAAGGGTATCAGCGTTTGTTATTTAGACGGCAACTATTTTCCTCTCTTGACTAATCTTTTCATTTTTATGTGGGTGCATCTCTTGGTTTTCCTTTCAGATCCCTTCCATGGCCCTTGGGCTCTGAGAGTATCACTCGATCTTGAGAGTAGCTGTATATTCACATGATCAGTATGTCGATTCACCTGCCAACGCCACCTCTGTTCAAATTATTTTATCTTTTAATGTCTGGTAGAAGAAGTCCTCACTGATTGCAATTTTTCCCCCTCTTTTCTGCCATTTATTCTTCCAGGTGAGCAGTAAGAGCCTCTTCTCAAATTCAAAAATAAAAGATTGTATCCTGGTGCTAAACACCTGGAACCTACAGGTTAATCCGAGTCTTCCTCTCCCAAAGGGTGTTAAGTCTCTTCCTCTGTCCGCGTTCTCATTTGTGTCCCTCGGGGAAGCTCTGTAGTTTCCTTACATAGGTTCCTCTCATTTCTAGTTAAGAAATCATTGCTACTGTGTTTGGGATATTTTTCCATTGCCACTTTTAAGTAGTTTCCTTCCTCCAGATTGAAGGAATGTTATTGATTTTCACATTACTTATTTTGCACTGGATAAATTTGATTGTTCCTCTCAGCTCTAGTAAGTTTTCCGGGTGATTGGGTTTTCTAGAAAGATAGTCATATTTACGTGTGATCGTAACTTTTCCCCCTTCCTTTCTGACAGTAGTACCTGCTACATCTGTTCTGTGCTTTATTGCTGGGCTAGAATCTTGATAAAAAATGTTAAATGACAGTCACGATAGAGGGGACCAGGTTCTAATGGGAATGCCCATAGCGTTTTCACATTGAGTCCTAAATTGGCCAAATTGTCTTGGGAAGGAGTGTTCTTTAACACCATAAGCAAGTTTTCACTTTGTGTGCCAGCTTGATCTCAGGTTTGAGTATGCTAGGGTAATGCCAGCTTTACGGAATAAGTTTTGCAGATCTTGCTTTTCTCTACTCTGCAACAGAGTAAATAACACTGGATCATCTCTGCTTACAAGTTTCATAGAATGAGTTGGACCTAGTGCCTTTTGGTAAAGCCGACCTTTGATTCTATTTCTTTCCTTGTTTATTGATTGACCGGGTTTATTTTTCTACAATTTCTTGAGTTGCATGTATTATTTTTCATCCTTTCTTAGAAAATTGCCCATCGCACCTACATTTTAAAGCTGAGTGTCTTAAAACCATTTGGAATATTTTTGTAAATTTTTTAAATGTCCTCGATACATTTATAGATTGTGGTTAGACTGTCTTCTCATTTGTAATGTGTCTGTCTGGGTTTTCCGTCTTTGTGTAGGTCTTTTCAAAGACCTGCCAGCTGTTGGTTTTCCTGACGTATCCCACATGGGTTTTGGGGTTTTTTTTGTTTGTTTGTTTGTTTTGAGACAAAGACTCACTCCGTTGCCAGGCTAGAGTGCCGTGGCATCAGCCTAGCTCACAGCAACCTCCAACTCCTGGGCTCAAGTGATCCTCCTGCCTCGGCCTCCCGAGTAGCTGGGACTACAGGCACTTGCCACTATGCCCTGCTGATTTTTTCTATTTTTAGTTGTTTGGCTAATTTCTTTCTATATTTAGTAGAGACAGGGTCTCGCTCTTGCTCAGGCTGGTCTCAAACTCCTGAGCTCAAGCAATCCTCCCACCTCGGCCTCCCAGAGTGCTAGGATTACAGGCGTGAGCCACTGTGCCCGGCCCACATGGGTTTTTGATGCTTATTGCTTTTATCTGTATTGGTTTCCCCCTTCCGCGTTTTGTTTTTGTGTTTCTGTTATTGTCATTTTTCTAGCATCTGGAGTTGAATGCTTAGTTCAATTATATTGAATCCTTTTTATTAATTAATTACCTGAATCATTTAGGGTTGCTATTTGTCCTATGCACATGGCTTTGGCCATATCTCACAGATTTCTTCTCTGTTAGATTGGAGATGATTCAATACCAGGGTCAGAGTAGCTTCTTAAAAACGAGTTAGATAGCTTTTTATGCTTGGAATAGACCATAGTATGGTAATTCTATGTTTCATGAACATTAAAATATAAGCTTTGTCCATAAAATACTGCAAGCCTGGAGTCCTTCTAGAGAAAAGTATTTTAATTTCTTGGATTCTGGTGTCTGAGAGTTGAAAAAAGACATCTCAGTGTAGGTTTAATCCACATTTCTCAAACTGTCAGGGAGGTTGACCATCTCTTGCTGTGTTTAAGAGCCACTTGTATTTTTTTTTTTGTGAATTTGTGTTCATGCCCTTGGCCCCTTTTTCTGTTGGACTGGTTTTTTTTTCCAATAATTTCTTCAATGGCTATCAGTTAAATTAGCAATGGAAAACCAGTTAACATACATATATACACATCCTCACATCTTATTTACCCATCTCCTAGTGCGGAAAATTACAAGGTGGTGAATTGCATGCTCTCAGATCTTTCTTCAACTAAAATTTACTGAGCACCTACTGATGTCAGGTGACTAAGGCAGACAAAATCTCTGGCGTCACAGAGCTCACGTTTTAGTCGGGGAGACAGGCAATAAGGAAGTAAACGAAATGCTATAATATTATGATTTCAGGCAGTGGTAAGTGCTAAGAAGACAAGACAGAGTAAGTGGTTAGTCACAGTGTTACACTCCTTTAACAAATGATTAGTGTCTTCATTTCTTTTTTCTTTCTGTGTGCGCATGTGTGCGCACCTGTGTACTGCTCTTCTCCAGATTGATGTCAGCCATATCGATTTTAAAGAATCAACTGGTACACAGGCCATGTGTTCCGCTGCTCTTAAACATTTTGAACAACATAGGAATTTTCTCTTTCTTGCAGTTCTGATGAAATCATCCTGGCCAGATTTCATTTCCAATTCACACTCTCTGGTGACCCACAACTCCCCTCTGGTTTTAGTGTAAACAAATTTTCTATCTCTTCTCAAGTCAATCTTGGAAGTTAGTATATGCCTACGACATTACCCTTTCATCTGCATTCAACATTGTTTTGCATTTTAAACACTTAGTCTCCATCCCCTCTCTCCGTGCTAACCTTGTCTGGTTTTGTGACACCGTTGTATCTTTTTTTTTATTTCAGCATATTATGGGGGTACAAATGTTTAGGTTACGTCCATTGCCCTTGCCCCCCCCCCAGTCAGAGCTTCAAGCATCTCCATCCACCAGACGGTGCACATCGCACTCATTATGTATGTATATACCCATCCCCTCCTCCCGCCTCCCATCTGCTCAACGCCTGATGAATGTTATTCCTATATGTGCACTTAGGTGTTGATCAGTGAAACCAATTTGCTGGTGAGTACATGTGGTGTTTATTTTTCCACTCTTGGGATACTTCACTTAGTAGAATGGGTTCCAGTTCTATCCAGGAAAATACAAGAGGTGCTAGATCGCCATTGTTTTTTGTGGCTGAGTAGTACTCCATGGCATACATATACCACATTTTAATAATCCACTCATGTACTGATGGGCACTCGGGTTGTTTCCACATCTTTGCAATTGTGAATTGTCCTGCTATAAACATTCGAGAGCAGATGTCTTTTTAATAGAACGTCTTCTGTTTTTTTGGGTAGATGCGACAGCATCGTATCTTAATCACACAACCGTTTCGTCCCACATGCAGGTTCAGCGGGCCAGGAATTCAGGCAGGGCACGAGTGGGGACGTGTAGTCTCTACTCTGCAAGGTCTGCGGCCTCGGCGGGGAAAGCTCCAGCAGGTGGGGGCTGGAACTCGCCAAGGGCTTATTCCCTCTTCGCTCGCCTGCCGTGGCTGGGCCCAGTGGACCGGTGCAGCCCCGTGTGGCCCCTCCACGTAGTATAGCTTCCTCGCAGCCTGCCGGCCCCAGGCCGTCCACCTTCTTCCAGGCAGCTCAGGGTAGCCAGAGCGTGTATTCCAGGGAACACTCCAGAAGCCGCACCACCGTTCGCCACCGAGCTCCGAAGTCACACGGCATCATCACTCTCACTGTACTCCACCGGTGGAAGCGCTCCCACACGCTCCCAGATCCAAGGGACGGGACCCAGACCCCGCCTGGCACCAGGAGGTCGTCAGGGCCATCGTGCACGAGAGCGTGTGGGGTGGGCCACGGTCCCCTCCGTCCCCGGGGAGAAAGGCACCCGGAAAGGCCACACCGCCGTTATCTCTACCCTATGCATAGGTCTGGACGTGGTGGTGGAGCCACTGTCCTCGCTTCACCTGAGAATGTTCTCTGTGAACTCAGCAAGTACGTCTACAGCCAGGAAAGCCCGAGGGCGCGCACGGAGGTGCGCACAGGACTTTGCATGGGGCGCCTGCGCTTGTTGCCACGCGGCTCAGGAGCCCAGCGAGCTTGCCCTCAAGTCCTGACGCGAGCGCCTGCCGCCACCCAGTGGCAGGAGCGCCCAGTCGCATATTTCGTTCTTTGGAGACGGCAGACGACCGCTCCAGTCCCGTCCAAGAAAGAATTCCTACGCGAACAGACATTGGGATGCCATCTCCCTTCTCTGGGCCTCCCTTTCCGCATCTAGGAGATGGGGGTGATGACGGCACACAACTGCTCCAAACACTGGCCAGCGCCCATAAGGTGCTCCACTACTGGCTATGAGTCTCCCACGAGGACGGGGGCTGTGGTAACAATTCGTGGGGCAGGCAGGGTCCGAGAGGGACTGCGGAGGACATAGAAAGAATGGGAGGTGAGGTCTCCACGCCAACCAGCTGTCCTGCAGGGCCTGGCACGCAAGAGCCCCTTGGGAGTGTTGGTGAAACGAGCCAAGGAACGTGATGGCAGCAGGAACCCCCGGCAGAGCTGGACACCTGTCGGGTCCACCTTCGGGACAGCCCCTCCCACAGGAAGGGGAGGAGGAGAAGACAAGGCATCTTTGCTCGGAGGCAGGAGTTGCTGTCACCAAGAGCAGACCTTTCTCCAGCTGAGGAGGCCTCTTAGGGCTCCCTTCATGTCCTTATTCCTTAGGCTGTAAATGAAGGGGTTGAGCATGGGAGCCACCACTGCATAGGGCACTGTGGCCACGGAGTCCTCAGCTGTGTAGGAGGAGGAAGGCCTCAGATAGACCTCCAACCGGGTCCTGTAGAACAAGGACACCACCGCAAGGTGAGAACTACAAATAGAAAAGGCTTTACGATTGCTCTGCAGAGAACACAGTCTCAGGATGGCTGAGAAAATGTACGTGTAGGAAAGAAAAATAAGGAGGAAGGGAGTGACAAAAAGAATGCTCTCTAGGTTGTATACAACCAACTCACTGATGTGGGCATCTGAGCAGGAAAGCTTCAGCAATGCATACAGCTCACAGAAAATATGGTGAATTCTCATGCTTGCACAGAATGACAACGTATCCATAAGGAGGGTGTGGATCAAGGGGTAGACGTTTGTGACAATCAGAGCCACAGACACTGAGGTGATGCAGAATTTGGGGCTCACGGTTGTGGCATAGTGAAGGGGGTGACATATGGCTACAAATCTGTCATACACCATCACTGCCAAGAGGATATTGTCCAGTTTGAGAAACAAAATGAGAAAATACATCTGAGTGAGGCATCCAGTGTAGGGAATGGATTGGCTCTGAGTTTGGATGTTGAGCAGCGTCTTTGGTATGGTGACAGAGGTGAAGCAGATGTCGACACAGGACAGGTTGGCTATGAAGAAGTACATGGGGGTGTGGAGGTTAGGGGTAGAGCTGATGGGCCAGGATGATGAGCAGGTTGCCCACCACGGTGACCAGGTACATGGATAGGAACAGGCTGAAGGGGAGAGGCTGATGCTCAGGCACCTGACAGTCCCAGGAGGAGGAATTCTGAGATGATGGTTACATTGCCTCTCGCCATGGATTCCGGTTTCTATAAATACTCATGGGAAATACATCTGTCAACGAGAGCAGAGGCAACCTGAGAAAACATGCATGGCATGAAATTTACTGTCATTGGCTTAAATCATACTTTGTGATGCTTGTGGCAGCATCTCCAACTGTAAGGACAGTCACCAGGAGTCTGAGGGGGCCGGGGGTGGGGTGCTGCTGAGGCTGACCTCGGTCAGGACCTCCTCTTGCTTCCCTGGGAGGAAAGAAGAACCAGGCAGAGAAGAAGACAAAGAGAACTGAAAATAAGGCCGGGGGCATGGGGAGAGTGGGGAGAGACAGCAAGGGCAGTGGACTTATCACAGTGGGAACCCCCCACAAAAGGAGTATGGTTGGATCCTTATGGGCCTTTTTACTTTATCTATGTCAGGGTCTGGGTGGTGACCATTAAGGTAAAACCTGTGTGTGTGTGCACGTGCGCTTAGACAGAGGCATATATATATATATATATATACACATATATATATTCATACGCATGTAGTCACAGAAACACGTCTGGAAGGATATTCACCAAAATGCTAACTAACAGTGGTTATCTCTGGGGTGTTAGATCTTAACTTGCATCTGTTTTCAACAATAAACATGTATAAATTTTCAACAATAAACATGTATAAATTTTCTAAACTGTGCTACATGGATGTTGACAGGCCTTTCAAGAGGTTTCTGTGGTGGACAACGTTTGAGGCACAGGCACAATTAGGGGCTCACACTCAAAGCATTGTCATACAAAAGGGCATGTCTAAGAACTTACGTCTCTGGGTCTTTGTCTCACCTTCTTGGGTTTATGTCATGGAATTCACAAAGGCCACATGCTCATGTGGTGTGATTGCACTAGATGGACAGATCTACACTCATAAAGCTAAAATTCAGATGAAATGGAAAACCGTAAATATAAAATCTGATTTTAAAATGTTGACTCAAGAAAGGGTAGATGATGGCCAAATGCCCGTGAAAGAAACTGAAAAAGATGTCATGGGTCTCCACCTGAAAATAATTACTGCATGATTTTAATCCAGGTGTTTTTAAGAGCAAAGTCTTTAAATTCATCAGATTGTCAGCTCCCTAACCCCTTCTCAAATTCTAAAAGTCTGCAAAGGAAGGAAGCACGTCTGTCTGGTTCACTGCTGAATCCCCAGGGCCTCAAGTTTGCATAACACTGAAACCAAAACCAGGCAGCAGCAGCAGCATACACGCACAAAAGGATGGTGGGCAAAAGTCGGTATGCTGAAGGGATAATGCAGCAAATAGAAATATAAGAATGATGGATATTATGACTCCTACTGATGCAATTAACCACACTAATTGATGGAAGGAGAAAAACCATATTATAAATCTAAGGGATGCTAAAATGGAGCTTCTAAAATCTGACATTCCTTCTTGATTTTTAAAACCCTTAGTGAAACTAGAATCAAAGCCTATTTTCAAAGCACCAGAGTCTGAACATATTCTCCCCATGTAAATCGCCTCACCCGAACCTCCTGCTGGCATCCCAACCCTTTCGCTGTGCTCTCTGGAATTCACATAATGTGTACGCGATCTCTTCTCTAAGCATTCCTCTGCCCTCCACCTTGATGGGACCTTGACTCCTCTGTCCCCGAGGGCACTGCCTTCTCCCAGCCTTCTCCAAGGAAGACAGTCTTTTCCTCTAACAACCCACAACCCGTATACCTCAGGGGCAGGAGGTAGATTCAGTGACCCCCCTCCTGCCCCCCAGTGCTACTTTCCAACCCAGTCTTTCCTCTACCCTTCAAAAAGAAAAGCCAAGAAATGACATCAGCAAAAATAGCAGAAAAGGAAGCTCCAGGGTCCTGTCCCTTCACAGAAACGCTGAAGCAATAAACAAAAACTGTCAGAATCAACTTTGTCAGAAATCATAGAAATAGCCAAAGATTTCCAGCAACGAAGAAAATGATGAATCAAGGAAGAGGTGATTATCACTTCTCGGCCTTTTGGCTAAGATGAAGTGTGAAGAAAAAGGCGACTTCATGTTGTTGGGGAACTTTGTGGTGCTTTAACTTCACCTTGCTCTACTTTGTTCGTTGGGCAGTGGTGGTTTTGAAGGTGACAGCCCATATTCCTGGTTGGGCACTTGGTTCTATAGGGAGTAGAGTGGACCGTGTTCCCAAGGTATTATATTGATTTGAACATGTCTATAGAATTCTTGAAGGACTGATACAAGCTTCTTTTGTTTCTTTCAACCAAGTCAATACTCTCTCAAGATGGAGAAGTACCTATGCAGAGGGCACTCCTGGTATGCACTGAAATATAATTGAATAAACTGATCCTTCCTGGGGCAAAAGATTACTGTTGGGACAAACAACAAGCACACCGAAAGCCTTGGAGGAAGAACTAAGGAGAGATTTACTTTATGTAATAAGGGCTTTGAAAAGCTTCCATGTACAGCAAGGAATCTAAAATTCCACACTCATGCCCAGAGCTGGACCAAAGAGGAAGATAAACTTTTACCTCCAGCTCATCTTTAGGCTCTGCACAAGCAGGAATGTAAGGCTGTAGCAAGTTGTACATAGACTTAAGTGTTGAAGGAGTGCCCCAACACACAGCCATTCTGCAAAAACTGAAAGAGTAATTGTTTTGTTTTGTTTTGTTTGGCTCCATACATTTAAGAAAATGTCTGTCAAACCACTAGCTAACCGTAAGCTAAATTAAGAGAGACTTCAGAGATTACACATAACAAAGAATACAATTTTAAAAAAACGCTTTGGAAAAGTCACCAAACAGAGAAGCAACTACAATCCACAGCAGGCACAAAAACAAACTCTGAAAGGAGGAAGAATCTATTTTCAAAATGCCACGTTATGTTATTCAAAATGTCCAATTACGAGCAAAAATAATGAGCATGCAGGCCGGGCATGGTGGCTCATGCCTGTAATCCCAGCACTCTGGGAGGCCGAGGCGGGTGGATCGCTCAAGGTCAGGAGTTCGAGACCAGCCTGAACAAGAGTGAGACCCCATCTCTACTAAAAAATAGAAAGAAATGATCTGGACAACTAAAAAAAAAAAAAAAAAAAAATATATATATATATATATATATATATAGAAAAAATTAGCCGGGCATGGTGGCGCATGCCTGTAGTCCCAGCTACTCGGGAGGCTGAGGCAGTAGGATCGCTTGAGCCCAGGAGTTCGAGGTTGCTGTGAGCTAGGCTAACGCCATGGCACTCACTCTAGCCAGGGAAACAGAGTGAGACTCTGTCTCAAAAAAAAAAAAAAAAA
>RJWJ010046490.1:0-11339 GCA_004363605.1 Indri indri | reverse complement strand
CCAGTGGGACCAGCACCTGTGACAGAGTTGTGGGGACCCTGGAGCCGAGGGATGGGAGGGACAAGCCAAGCTACTGATATCTCTGTCTGCAGGTCTGGCCTGGCTTCAGTGGACAGTGGCCATATTAGCATTGACCTGGACAGACTGCAGCCAGATGCCAACAGAGGCAGGCCCTACATGCATTTTTTTTAATTATAAAGGCAAAAAAAGAAAAATAAAAATCATCTTTCTAGTTTTAGATACACATTACAATTTATATTCCAGAAATATGTGCATCTGCTCCTTCACCACCTGTCAGATGAAGATGTATATTTCTCCATCAAGGCCCTCATCTACCGCTCACAGTGTGAGGTGGTCAGGACAGACAACATGCCATGTGGAAACTGAGCCTTGGCGGGGCAAAGGGATTCATTCAGAACCACCCTGCTAGTAAATGCTGGAGGACCAGCACTGGAGCTCAGGTTTACCTCTCTCTGAGCCACTGTTTTTCTCTCACACATTTATGCAAATACTATCATTCATTGGGAGAGCAAGCATGGCTGATAGAAGAGAGAGCTTTAGCTGGCATCAATATCAAAAGCTAAGTCTTAGAGGAATACTAAGTCCTCTGTTCTCATTTTGAAGAGTATCAAATGCCACAGCTTTAAGACACACACACACACACACAAACACACACACACACACACAGTTAATTTCAGTAAGACCAACGCCCTCCCAGGCCTTTCGAGTTCTTTGGCTAACCACACAAGGCAGTCAAATCAACAATGTTGTCTTTCATGCTTGAGCACTGTAGATGGGCCCTCCCTCCTCAGTTGTTCATATCTTCAGTGGAAATGGCTCAGGAAACAGTGAAACTCAGCGCAGCAATCTCCCTCCAGCCCACACACAGCCCAAGATCAAAATTCTCAGCAATCTCTAAGAAGTTCCTAGGGAAAAAATACAGAGAAAGGGCCTTCCCACTTAGGTCCCTAGAAACTAGTCCACTCCACCCCCGTCCCACGCCATCCATCCATGAGGGCAGTATGGGAGCTTGGCCACACCTGCCTTATCCCATCTCCTGTAGTACCATCTCCTACGCGTGGCAGACAGTGTGGGGTGGACGATTGGGCGGAGCTGGGTTTAAAACACTGGTCCCTAGCTAAGTTAATTAACTGTTCAGGGCCTCAGGGGGAACAAAATGGAGCTAATAATGCCTCTGATATGAGTCAACTATTACAAACAACCACAGAATTTCAGTAGCATTCAGTAATAAGCATTTTGCACCCGTCTGTGGTCAGCTAGCTGGGAACTGGCTGACTGAGGCTGGACTCAGCTGAGTATCTCTGCTTCGAGCTGTGAGCCCAGCTGGCTCCAGTCTGCTCCCCTGTGTCTCATTTTGGGCTCCAGGTAGAAGAGGCAACACCTCCTTGGAGAAGCCCTTCTCATGGTGAAGACAGAAGTGCCAAAGAGCATGGTCAACCCCATAAATCCCTCTTTGTATCACATTTACTATTATCCCATGGGCCAAAGTAAGTCTGATGGTCGAGCTCCACTTTGCTCCCCCTCTTCAACCCTGTACAGGGATGCATCTCCTTGTGTAGGGAGAGGCACTAACAGCCACGTGGCAAAGAGCATGGATCTAGGCTGCACTGAAGAACTGGAGCTGAAAATTCCATCTGCCAGACTGCTTCACAGGGTTGAAGAGATCAAGTGGAATGACGTGTGATACACAGTAAGCATTTAACAACCATCCGTTTCACTCCATTACATGCATCCCAGGCCCATCGTGGTCCTGCTCTGGCTGAAGCCTTTGCAGGCTACGGTAGACCGTCAAATACAGCCTCTATCAATTCCTTCCCTCACTCGACTGGCACGCTTTTCCTTGAATCAAAAAGTAGAGTCTAATTCTCTCCCTTTGAACCTAAGCTGGACTTAGTGACTTCCCTTGACCAATAGAGAGAAGCAGAAACGATGGTCTGAGATTTCCAAGGGTGAGACATAAGAAGACTTGCTGCCTCTGCCTGAGTCCCTTGGAGTGCTCACTCTAGGGCCACTCCCTTTGGGAGCCCAGTCACCAAGCTATAAGAAGCCCAAGCCAAATGGGGGCAGGGAGGGGAGCCACACGAACATGTTAAAATTTACAACACCAGCTGAGACCCCAGCCAACAGCCAGCATCAAATGATGGCCCTATGAGTGGGCCACTGGGACATCCAGCCCAGCTGATTCATAGCCCAGCTGACATCTTGCTGCAACCACGTAGGAGACCCCAAATGACAGCTGCCCAGCCGAGCCCCAGGCAACCAACAAAACAATGGGAAATAATAATAAACTGTTGCTTTAAGTCACTCATTATGTTTTGGGGCAGTTTATGTTGCAGCAGTAAGTGACCAGAAGGCTGGCCAATGCCAATATCTCCATTGGCCACTGAAGCCATGCAAGACCCTACTGGACACAACCTCTTCTCATCCCAAAAATCCCCAGAGCTCTCCCGTGGTGCTGGCTCTGCATGCCCTTTCCAGAGCTGCCAGGGCCCTTTGACAAGGCTTTTAGCATTAGCTCAGCTCCTTTCCAGCCCTTTTAACCACAAAGACGGAGAGGGTATCCATGGTATGAGAGGGAAACAGGATTAATTTGGCAGCAACTCAGGGAGAAGTGAGCATATGCAGATTCAAGTCCTCCTGAGGGCTAAAAGGGGTTGACTGTTTGGAGCTGTGATGCATGTTCATTTCCCTGACTCTCCTCCTTCAAGGAGACTGAGAATGACTCAGACTCAAGATGAACTGAATTGACTCCTAGACTTCAACTAGTAGATGATCGTTGTCTTTGACCCCAGATTACTTGATGCCATATTCAAGAAACATCTGAGAATCCGATTCCCCAGAAGTCTGTACTGACCTCTCCTATTTCATAGGCTCCAAGGAACACAGGCCCACGGGTGGCCCACCCAGCTAGAGAGCACCTGCTAGCTACAGAGGTAGCCCTGGTGGGTCTGGCAGGTCCCCTGAGGTCCCCACCCATTAGAGCATGGGGATGTCCAAAGGAGCCCACCAACCTTCTCAGAAATGAAATGCAATTAAAACACTTTTATTCAAGTGATCTGTCCCTGTCTGTTTGCTTTGTGCATCTTCTCTGCAAGGTAACTTTACAGTAAATAAAGCAGCAGCTCCGGGTTTAAATTCAAGGATCTTCAGCTCTTACACGTGTCAAAGGAAGAAGCCTCGTCATTCACTTAGCGAAACATGATGGTTATACAGTCATTTAGAGCATTCACAGCATTTATGTAAGTTGCAAATTGGTGATGCAAAAATCAATGTCCTGGCAGTAGAATAAAGAAATAAATCTAAGCACTATGTTATGAATGGAATACAGAAAATTTAGTTCCCAGTAATTTTAGTAGCAGAAGAATATTGAAAAAAAAAAAAAGAACTAGATTATCATGTTGAAACTTAACTCCTCACCTTCCCACTTACAGACTTGTCAATATGCTTTCCTCTGTCTCAAAGGTGACATGGAGGAAGTGGCATCCCAGCTCTAGTCTTCATAGGCACATGGATTTTTAACAAAGGTATTTGACTTCTCTGAGTCATGGATTTTTATTCCTAAAATGCGGATCATAATACCAAAATCACAGTTGTAGCAAATGAAATATGGCACCCATGAGCCCCTCGCAAAATTCCTGTCTTACAGTCATTCATTTATTTGGTCAATGCTAACTCCTCCCTCTATGCTCTGACTGCAGCTCTGCAGGTGGGGGTGTGGGGGTGTGTGTGTCTGTCTGTCTCTCTGTCGGTCTGTCTGTCTCTCTCTCTGATTGTCAGCCTCTACATTTCCTTGGTTCCTTTTCCAGTCATGGATACCTACTTAAACATCTCCCAACTTAGAAAAAAATCATGCAAACAAGCAAACACAACAACCTTCTTAAACCTCGTGTGTTTCCTTCTCACCTCCAACTCCGTCCCAGCCATTGCCCACTTCACAGCCTCACAGTTACCTTTCACACTCTCCGTTTCCACTGCCTCCCCTTCAATTTTCTTGTTCTGTTTCTAACACTGTATGATTTGTAAAATTTACTTTTGAACTCTTAGCTACACGAACATTTTTCATAGTTGCCATCATAAGCTACATATATCATTTCTCATGTAATAATGCACATGAACACTTGATCATGGTTTACAGTCTTCATGTGTTTTATTTGTGATGGCTACATGATACAGAATTTTGTTACTGATCCAGACTTTTTAAATAATTCTAATGTTGGGCACTTTTTTACATTTCAATAATGATTATTGGTGTGCGTGTGTGTGACTGTGTGTTGTATATAAATAAAGCACAGAGTAATTTATAAATATTGAAGGCAATGTATTATATTAAATATATTAATATGATTTTTAGTGCTGCTTTCAATGCTTATAAATTACTCTGTACTCTATTTTTCAACTTTTTTCATTTTTCAACATTATTTTATAAACATCTCTGTGTATCGATGTCTATTGATACCTAGTTCACATGATTGTCACTTTTAAAGATGACCTGGCATTCCATTGTGCTAATAGCTCAATAGGATGAAACAGCTTAGCAGGATTTCTTAGCAGAATTTTTGGAAAAATCTGGAGACTCTCATTTTTAAAATTTTCGTAAATTGTTACTGCAAATAACAAATGCACACAGTTTAAAGATCAAATTGTCTTAAAGTCATATAACAAAATGCTCCCATTTCCTGCCCCACTGTTCTCCTTGTTCCCATCCCCTTTCAAATATTTTAACTAATTCTTCTGTTATTTACACATTGCTATGTTTCTAAATGATATGCATACACTGATATATTTTGATTTATCAATGTCAGACATTATCCACTGACTTTCTATTTTAGAGGTGAGATTTAGCTCTTCAATGTCATCAAGGTAGCTGTCAATTTATTTTTTCCCTTGACAGTATGTTTTTAAAACTCTTCATTCTCCTTCTGTCTGGACTGGCTGTTCTCCAAACCATCTACACAGCTATCATCCTGCGACGGCCCTTTGCTGTCACCCTAAGGATTCCCTTTGCCTTTCTCCTGAGTTGGTGTATTAGGGTTTTCCAGAGAAACAGAAGAGTGTGTGTATACATACATATGCACATACATATACATACATGTGTATATGTATATATGTACAGAGAACAAGAGAGAGAGAGAGATTTACTTCTTTTAAGGAATTGGCTAATGCAGTTGCAGGGATTGGCAAGTTCAAAGTCTGCAGAGCAGGCCAGCAGGCTGGGACTAAGGGGAGTTGACAGGGCAGTCTTAAGTTTCAAGGCACCTGGAGGCAGAAATCCTTTTTTTCAAGGAACCTCGGTCTTTTCTCTCAAGGCCTTCAATTTATTAGATGAGGCCCTCCCACATTATGAAGTGTAACTGCTTTACTCAAAGTCTACTGATTTAAATATTAATCACAGCTAAAAAAAAAAAAAAAAAAAAAAACTCACCTTCACAGCAACATCTAGGCTGGTGTTTAAGCAAACTGGCCACTATAGCCTAGCCAAGCTGACACAAAATTAACCATCACAGTTGGGTTCTCTGTTTTCTTGGTACGGTGTCTTCCTTGCTTGCTTTCCTCGTTCATTTTGGTGGGTCTCTTCCAACGTTACCTTGAGAAAATATGCATGGCTGGTAACTTTTTGAGACTTTGCATGTCTGAACATGTCTTATTCTATTCTTATGTTTCATTGATAATTGGGCTGTGTATAGAATTCTGGGTTGTCAATAATTTTCCTTCAGAAGTTTGAAAGATTCAATATGTTGGCTTCAAGTGTTGCTGTTGAAGAGTCCAAGGCCATTCTGGTTCCTCATCCTCCATGTGTGACCTGATTTTTCCCTCTAGAATCTTAAAAAATACCTTCTCTCTGTTCCAAATATTCTGAAATTTAATAATGAGCTTGGAGTAGTTCTATTTTTAGCCTTTTTTTCTGAGTACTCAGAAGAATAATCATGTCCTTCACACTAGGAAATTTTCTTTGAGGTGATTTCTTCCCTTTATTTTCCCTGTCCTCCTGTTCTGTGATTCTATTATTCAGATGTTGGACCTCCTGCATTCATCCATTATTTTACTTATTTTTTTCCCTTGTCTTTTTCATTGCATTGTCTTTTTTTATTTTACTTCCTGAAAAAATGTTTTCAAGCTTATCCTCCAATTATTTCGTTAATTTTTAAAAATTATACTCTTCTATTATAATTTCTTTTTTCCAGCATTGTCTTCTTATTTTGTGGTTGAAATATCTTCTCTCAACACTCTGGAAATAGCAATCTGGGGAGGGGGGTCTTCTTCCAACATAGTCTCTGTTACCTCTACGTGCTTTTCTCTGCGTGTGTTCTTTTTTTCTCCATCTTTTGTAACCCGGTCTTTCTGTAAATGTGTGCTCATTCTTGCTTCTCTGCTCACGTCTAAGAGTGGGAACTGAAAAGCTGATTAGAAGCTTTAAGTTTGTTGGTGGAGCTTGTCTTCTTTAGGTTTCTCTGCAGAGTGATTGGGCCGAATCAGTCATTAAAAAAGCCTTGATGTTAGTATCTTTAGGGTTTTCTTTTTGCAGTGACAAATTCCCAATAGAAAACATTTCAATCTTCTGCTTGGAAGGTGAAGTTCTGGCTGCCGGCACTCTGGAAGCCCTGTGAGGGAATAGGGCTGAAGGTCAAAGGATTCAGTATACAGTATTCCTCCAGTCCCATAACTCCCCTATTTTCAGTAGGACACTGATGGCCTTAGCTATGCCTGGCATCCCCCAGTCCAGAAAACCTTTGCTTTATTATTATCAGAGAATAATATTCCAATCTTATGCTGAGGTTGAGGAAGAGTGATGACTCAGAGGGTTTCTGGGGCTCTAACTGCTTTTTCAACAGCTTTCAAGTCACCTTCCTTGTTTTAGCAAGTCACCCCATGTTTTACCCCTCGGTACCAGAGAGTTTGCAACGCAGACTGGGGTGTTTCATCACTTTTCTCACTGTCAGCTTAGATGTGGCTTTCCAGCTTTCAGATTTCTATTGGCTTTATTCCCTCTTCCTCCTTATCCTATCCTTGTGGATTCGTTGTTGTTGTCGACTTCCCACACTTTGGTTTTAGGGAGATACTGAGAGAGAGCAAACTTAAATGGGTGTGTTCCGTCCACCATCTTTACCTGGATGCCCTATACATTTTTCTGTTCATTGCAATGTAAATTCTTTTCCCACATTTCCACTAGGCTCCTTTCATGAAGATCGCTGAAGACCTCCTAGTTGTTAGACCTAAGGGACCATTTTCAGTTCTTCTCTTCTTGACCTCTCTACCACAGTTGGTATTCACGACTGTTCCCTTCTAAAAATGCCTTGTTTATCATCTTATTTCCTCTTTTTCTGTCAAGTTCTGTGAAGATGTTGATATTCCCCTGGGCTCCACCCTTGGACCTCATTTCTTATTATTTTCTTCACTTAGCCCAAGGTGGTATTTAAGCACAACCATAGCTTCAACTCATATATGCGTGACTTCCAGACCTCTTCGACACAGGCATTGCTCCTGACTGTAAAATTCATATAAGTGTCTTTTGGATTATAATTTTGCCGTAAAGCAGTAGTATTAATTAAGAGCAAAGGAGAATATATTGGAAGTTTTGGGGGAAAGATATAAAGAGACATCTCAGAGAGGGAGAAAGTAAGCCAACTAAAGATGCACGGTAGGACTGCAATTCATGTATCTGAACTCCAGCAGCAATGAAGACTAGAAAATGTAGTTGTTTTCATTGTATATTAGTAGAATATGATTTATGGGGAACTATCAAAATGTGGGAAAAGTATTTCAAAAATGTCTACTACATATTATATTACATAGATACATAGAGTATTACTGTTTACTGGATTTGGATGTGCTTTTTTCCTTTTATTTCTCTTTCCCGCAGTTCCTGAATTGACTTTGTGATTAAACACTGTGCTTTAAGCTGAATCCATTGCTTACTAAGTTTTAATGAACTACCCCCATACTTCTATTTCATAGTTTTCTGTTCAGATAGCAAATTAAAAAGCCTTCTTATCTACCACCTGAGGTTTTCCACTGCCTCTGAGAAAATACGATTTCTAGAGGACAGTATTCTGGGCATGGGCCTTTATTTCTTCCTTGTTGGTGCTTGGATTTCTAATCATTTCATTTCATCTTCTGTTTCAACCCAAGATAATAATTCCCCTATGTTTTAGAGGCCCTTGGTCTTCTTTTTGTGTTTATTGATTGACTCCACTACTTTCTTTGGGTTAAACTCATAATTTAAGTACCTAAATTTATGGCTATGATTAAGACAGCATAGGAGGTCAGTCCTCAACTGTTGATGAGAAATATCATGGAGAGGAAAATAAAACCTGGCTAGCAACACTTCCCCTGCCTTGAGCTCTGCCTATTTTGGGGGGAGTCTGCCTAGCTTCAAGAATCAATCCCTATCCCAGGGGACATATAGGATGACATACAATTTATCCATTACTATAGTTACAGTAATGGCAAATGCTTTTATATATGAGGTTCCAGGATAAGCCCACTTCTTAGACACGCATCTTGGACATCCACTCATTTCAACCTGAAAACCTGTCCCAGAAAGCTAACCCAGTTCTGACTGCTCCCACGCTGTCCCCTAAGGAGTCAATGTTCAACAGGTAAATGCATAACTTGTCACTAGCTACAGCTCTGCCTCCAAGCCCTTCTGTGCCGGGGTAAACCAAGATGAATTATGAGTAGGGACATGCAATCTGGGGATCCCTTTCACTCAGAGTGGAGGCAGTATGATTACCCCAGATCTGATCTTGTTGTCATGGGCTCCTTCCTGATCACTTCTGAATCTTCTTAGTGACAGATTATCTCATGACTAGTAGGAAGAGACATTTATCATGCTTTAATTCATTCATCTCCTGGCACAAGCCATTCCAATGAGCTGTGGTCCAACAGTGCATAACTGAGAATTGCGTTACATCCAGAACTAATTTCCCTTGGAATTGGCACACTGTAGTGGAAGAGACATGTTGAGTTTGCTCTAAAAGACAGGCTAACCACATTGTTATACCTATACCTATTTATGCATTTCTGTCTCCCAGCTAAACTCAGTTAAGGTCCAGGTTATATTCATTTTTGTATCTTCAGTGTAAACACAAGCCCTGCCACATAATATATATCCAAAAACTATTTTTGAATGAGTGAATGAGTTAATGAGGAGGAATAATAATTGTTCTTTTCTATGGATCCCTAGATCTCAAAAACCAATATCAGAAAGAAGCATCACTGGCTATTATAATGCACTCAGACATTTCATTAGAGTTTAGCTATCTAGCATTCTTGGCTGGCCAAAACAGCATTGCTGCCAATAGATTATTGATATCCCCAAAGCATGTTTTCTGTTTGTTTTCTTCATGCATCCTAGGAAACCACCAACTCCCAGTAGTTCCTGGCTGAGCTAGAATATTTATCTTTGCATTCCTCAAAGTTGATCATGTGAATGTCCATAGTAGAGAAACAGCTTTGGTTCACTGGTAAACCGCTCTGAAAGTGGTTCTCCTAAATTTGTTTTTCTCATCTCTACAAGAAATTCACGTGCAATTTCCCAGAATCCCACAATGACAATAAAAGCCAACATCTACTGTGTGCTTCCTGAGGGCCACACATGGCATATGCTATCTCATTAAAACTGCACAACTGCCCAGTGTGGTAGGTAATACTATCATCCCCATTTTGCAGTTAGGAAGTTGTGGTATGGACAGCTCAAGCAACTTGCAAATCACCCAGTTAGTACTGGCAGAGCTGTGCTTTGCCCCAAATAGGCTGATGCGAGATTATACTATTAATCAGTGTGCTGTCCTGCCTAGTGCTCAGTGTATGGGAATTGCTATTAATTCTGCCTATTTCAGTAGATTTTATCAGAGAGGAAGAGGGCATGAGGCAAGGAAGGAAACAAAACTGGCCACTGTATTGACCTATACGTGCCCCTTAAACCCCACACCCATTTCCGATATTCTATAGATATATGTACCTTGAAAAAGCCCCACTGGTTATTCCAGAGTGAGCACACCTCCTTGCCCCCACCTTCACAGTGCCCTTCCCACACTCCCAGGCACACACACGTGCTCACACAGTTTGAGAACCACTAGTCCCTCTGGCGTGGGACTTGGATGGCGACCATGAGCAGAAGCATCTAAGGGGTTTTAGACTTGACAGTTCTGTGTAGATTTTTCCTGGTATCTTCAGTTGTAAATTGGTCTGATGTCTCCAAATAAGACCCAAGTCCTAAATATGCTTAATTTTGCCAGAGTTGAGAAGAACTGGGCAGGACTGGGCTGAAACGATCTTGTGTTTAGCTTCATGCTGGCCTCAATTTGTCTAATGTAAGCTTCCACTGGGCATTTGTAATCTCTGGGCTTGTCAGGCCCCTGGACTGTATTGGTCCATTTCAGCTCTTGTCTGAGTTCTGAGTTGGATTAGCCTGGTCTCTGCTGTAGATGAAATGAACTTATTGTTCAGCAAGGCTTTAGGTCCTCTTGAGGATCTGAGATGGATTTTATAGGAATTATAGATTATTCTCTTGACTAGGTTCTTGTAAGAATGTGCTCTTCAGAAAGCCTGGCTGTGACTTAGGGATGCACTGGGATGGTGTGTAGCCTTAGCTGAACCGAGTTATGAACCAGATTAAACAGGATCTATCTCTGGGCTGACACTTATACACGAAATGGGCTCATTTCTTTCTGCAGGGCTCTGGATTGGTTAGAGTTGTGTTGGGGCCTGGGTTGAATGGATTTTATCTCTGCATTGGAAGTGGCTGTTAACAGGGCTTTGGGATGGGTTTTGGATTGCCTTAAATTGAATCAAGGGATGTACTGGACTGAATTTATTTTTAAGGTAGATTTGGCTAGGCTTTGAGTAGGGTATCAATGGGATGCTGCTTCCACAAGGCTTTGACCATCTCTAAGCTAAGGTCATGGATGGCCTGGCCTATAGGACACCATTAGGGCATCTTGCTCTAGCCTGTGGTTCTGCCTCTGGGCTTAACTTTATTACTAGTAACTTTGTTTTTCCTATCACCAAAGCCAAAACTCGGCTGATTCGGATTCTTTAGAAACTTTGTTGTTCCAGATGATAAATTGCTTCTGGGAATACACACTTAATTTTTTTTGCAGATGGTAGTCCCAGGTACCAGTGGGACCTCCAAGAGCCTGGCAAAAATTGGACCTACTTGATTGACACAAAATTTAGCGGAAAGTATCTGATTTTTCCATATTGTGGCAAATATTTCTTTTCTAAGGAAAAAATTCCCCAAATTTTCTTGGATAATCTGGGTTATCTGGAACATTTTCCAGAACCTTTTTCAAGAATTCAGACAAATGGCACTTAGG
>RJWJ010046489.1:0-11138 GCA_004363605.1 Indri indri | reverse complement strand
TTTAATTTAGACAAATGCCAAGAAGACTAGAAATAGACTAGAAAGAATATATTTTTAAGAGTATTTTTTAGCTTTCAGTACAACCAAGAGAAACTATTGGGCAATGACCAGACTTTGTCACAATATGTTAGATTACTGATAAGCAAACTGGTATGACAACATGGAAACGTTAATGGATTTAAATGCTGCAAGAACAAAAACATTTGAGAATGGAATTATTCACTTGGAATAATTCATACATCCTCAGATAAGTGTTAAAAATGGAAGGATCATTGCTTGGTTCACTTGGTAAAAGATGTGAAAGATAGATAGATAGACAACACTTTGCACATATCTTCCAAGAAATTAAACCCTTAACGTGCAATAACTCTGACCTGCCCAGGTTGACCACCGTCTGACCCTCCCTCCTTCTTCTCCTTTGTTCATCCCTTACCCCACGACTGACCAAGAAAAGTAGCTGCTGATTGCTGGTCTTCTGTAGAAATGGTGACTTTTCTGCCAAATACTTTCATATACACAAATCTGTTTGCTCTATACGTCGTCAAATATGGGAGAGAGGAAAAGAAAGGACAGAAGAACCTGAGACATGTTCATCTACACCATGGACTGAACTGTGTCCCCTCGAAATTCCTATGTCGAAGCCCTGACCCCCAATTTGATTGTGTTGGAGATAGGGCTTTTAGGAGGTAATTGAGGTTAAAGGAGGTCAAAATGGTGGGCTTCTAATCCTATGGGATTGATGGATCTATAAGAAGAAGAAGATCTCTCTCTCTCTCTCCCTCTCTCTCTTTCTCTCCTTCTCTGTCTACATATGTGTTCACTGAGGAAAGTCCACGTGAGGACACAGCGAGAAGGTGGCCATCTGCAAGTCAGGAAGAGCCCTTGATCTCAGATTTCCAGCTTCCAGAACTGAGAAAATAAATTTCTGTTGTGTAAGGCACCTGGTCTATGGTATTTTTTTATGGCAGCTCAAGCAGACTAAAACAACATATACTATCATATTTATAATCTTGAATACATGACTTCTGAAGTTCTAATGGATATTTTTTTAAGTACATACAAGAAAGCACCCCTCATATACAGAAAGGTGTAAAAGGAACTATCATAATTGTCCAACTCCATTTACTCTCATAAACTTCTTAAACACCGGTAAGGAATACAAGTTATTTATCCTAAAATTAATTTATTACATTTGTCATAAGAATACATATGTATTAAATGAGTAATTTTTCCTCTACTTTATTTACACTTTTAAAAGAGTTGGGGCAATGGAGTTCATAAGGACAGCTGTAGCAGCTAATCCCCAAGATGGCCCTGTGTAGTCCCTTCCCACATCCAATAAGGCTAACCTGTGAGGTCAATGGGACACTAGGGAAATGATAGAGTGTGGATTCTGAGACTAGGTCATACAACATATTGCCACTTCTACCTTGCTCTCTCTTGGATAACTCACTCTGGTGGATGCCAACCACCATGTTGTAGGACACTTAGCCCTAGGAGAGGGCCAAGTGGTGGCCTCCTGCCACCAGTCAGCATCAACTCGCCAGCTGTGTGAGTGAGCCGCCTTGAAGCAAGTCCTCCAGCCCCTGTCAAATGTCCCAGCTGACATCTTGACTGTTAACCTCATGAGAGACCTTGAGCCAGCACCACCTAACTAAGGTGTCCCAAACCCTTGGCCTTCAGGAAATTTATGATATAATAAATGTGTATCATTGTTTTAAGCCAATAAGTTTTGGAGTAATTTGTTACATGTGCCGTGATAAATAGATAACTAATACAACTAATATTATAATAAAAATAACATTGCATAGTTACAATATTATTATTTTTATTAGAGTGTTCAATTAGTTCTTATCTACCAAGTAAAACTTTATTTCATGATATGTAAGAACAATTTAGAATAACAAGTAAAAAAAAGAACATCAACTTTGAGTTCAGATACAGAAATTTAAAATCTAGCACTTTGCAGGCACAAGCTAAAAGAGGATATTCAACTGGTCTGTAAGTATATGAAAAGATACTCAACCTCATTAGTTGCTAGGGTAATTCAACTTGAAACAACAATGAGAAACAACTGAACACCCACCAGTGTTGGCAAGGATCTGGAGCAACTGGGACGCACACACTGCTGGAGAGAGTGTGCAATCACTTTGGCAGTACGGTAGGTACTAAAACTAAACTCATGTGTACTCTGTGACCTAACCCTTCTGCTTCTAGTAATGAACTGAACAAAAATATATACATATGTGCACCAAAAAACATGAACAAAAATGGTAATAGCCCAAAACAGGGAACAATACATACGTCCAATAGCAACAGAATGGATAAATTGGGGATGTGTCCACACAAAGAAATACTACATAGCAACAAGAAATAAAGAAATTATAGACATACCCAACAACAATAATAAACCTCATATATAATATTGAGTGAAAGAAGCCAGTGTTTTAAAACAAAAAGAGTGCATTATGTAATTCCATTCATATAAAGTTCAAAAGTAGGCAAAACTAATTTATGGTGATGGAAATCAGGATAATGGTTACCTCTGGGAAGGAAGAGGAAGTGACTTGTATAGGACACGGGGCGGGAAGCTTTTGGGTGCTGATAATGATCTATTTCTTAATTTGGTGGTTACATAGGTGTGCTCACCTGGTAGAAATTCCTTAGGCTGCATTCTTATGATTTGTGTATTTGTCTGTAAATATGTTATTCTCAGATTAAAAGTTTAAAGGAAACATCCAACATGGTAATGTAGCACACTTAATTTCCCCATTTCACGGTTGTACTCTCATTAGATGGGAGAATGCTCTTGTTAAAAACCACATACTGAAGTATAAAAAGGTGTTATAATAGGGCACATGTATATAATTCTCAAAGGGCTTAGGGGTAAAAATATAAAATATGCAAATTGTATATATAAATTATATATAGAATATATATTATATATGCATGTATATATAGAGAGAGAGAGAGAGAAAGAGAGCCAGTGATGAAGCAAATACAGTAAAAAAAAATTGGGGAGTCAGGATGAAGGGGATATGAGAATTCATTGTGTTATTCTTGTAATTTTTTTATGAATTTGAAACTATTTCAAAATAAAAAGTTAAAAGACATATTTTAAAAACACCCAACAGTTTTATTTACTAACTGTATTTCCACGGTAAACTCTGAACTTCTCTGTGTCCCAGAAGCCTCCACTGTTAAGTGGAGATATTAATATCTATTTTAAGGCTATTACAATAATTTGAGAAAATAATAGAAATAATAGGTAACAGTTATATAACGTACCCTAGGTCAAACACCTAGTATAAGTATGAGTCAGGATTTGAACATAGGAATTCTGACTCCAAAACCTGCACTCCCATCTAGTGCACAAATCAATCAAGCAAATGGCACCATGAATGTCACATAGCTGATGTTATTAATGGTACCGAGGATAATAATGGCCATGCTTGTATTAATTTCCTAGGGCTGCTATAACAAAGTATCACAAACTGTGTGGCTTACAGCTGTGGTCCCCAAACCTCTGGCTGCCGACTGGTACTGGTCCATGGCCTGTTAGGAACTAGGCCACACAGCTGAAAGTGAGTGGCGTGAGCGAGTGAGCAAACCTACGTCTGTATTTACAGTCACTCCCCATCGCTCGCATCGCTGCCTGAGCTCTGCCTCCCACCTACCCTGTCCATGGAAAATATGTCTTTCGTGAAACTGGTTCCTGATGCCAAAAATGTTGGGGACCATTGGCTTACAGCAACAGAATTTTATTCCTTCACAGCTCTGGAGACCAGAAGTCTAAAATCAAGGTGTTGACCAAGGTATGCTCTATTCAAAGCATCTAAGTAAGGATCCTTCCTCGCCTCTTCCACTTTACGGTAATCCCAGGTGTTCCTTGGTTTGATAGCAACATAATTCTCTGCCTCCATCTTCACATGGCCATCTTACCTCTGTGTGTGTGTGTGTGTGTGTGTGTGTGTGTGTGTGTGTGTTTCTGTGTCCATGTGTGTCTATGTCTCTTCTCTTCTTATTACTATAAGGACACCAGTCATATCAGGTAGAGTCATTAAGACTCTACCTAACTCAGTATGATCTCATCTTAACTTGATTACATCTGCAAACGCTTTATTTCCAAATAAAGCCACATTCACAGGTACTGGGATTAAGGATCTCAACATGTCTTTTGGGAGTGCATAATTCAACCCATAACAATGCTTAAGAACTTTCTGCCATTTTCTTGCCAAACAGAGTAAGTTTAACTGAAAGAACTCTCCCATTGATTCCTGGAAAGAAAGGAAATGATGCTTGGACATGACAAAAAAAATCTTTTCATGGCTTTTCCTTCTGCTTAAAGACAGTGAAATGGAGATACTCCATTTTGCTCTCAGATGTGGTCATTTCAAAGTCTACCCAGTTCTTTCAGTATTAAAAGTACAGGACTAGGCACAGTGGCTCACGCCTATAATCCCAGCATTACAATCCCAATCCTCTTGGGGAGGCCAAGGCAGGAGGATTGCTTGAGGCCAGGAATTCAAGACCAGCCTGGGCAACATAGCAAGACCTTCATCTCTAAAAATAAATAAGTTAATTAATTAATTAATTAAAGGGTACTGATCCAGGGCAGATGGTTCAAGAGTGCTTGAAAAGGCACAGTTTAGAGGAATAACAACGGGGTATCAATTACCACTTAGGGTAATAAATGTAAAGTGCTACATATATGTGAGCAGGGGATCCTGGAAAATTATATTTAGGTAAAGGTTTCTCTTCCTCTCTGAAAAGTACCTTTGTCCTTGGAAATATATGTATCTATGTAAGTATCAGATTTGATAGTTGGAAGTTTCCAGTGAGAGAGTATATCTCTATTTAAAATGGAGGGGATTTGACTGGGAGTCCAGAGTTCATTTTACACTGTCATGTTGATGCCCCCACGGATGATAGTCAACCTTGGATAACTCAAATTTTCAAAAATGTCAGGCCGTGGATTATTATGTCTAGAGATTGCATGGTGGAGGAAGATCAGACATATCCCTGTGTTTAGGGAAGTGGTTTTCCCAAAAGGGAATTAGAGGATTATATATTCTGGGTATAAACAAGAAAGCTATTGCTGAGAAATGTGAAATTGAGGGCAGGAGCATAATAAACCAATTTCCTAATATGCTATGGAAAAGTGATCTTAGGAGACTCATGGATAGGGAAAGGGAATGTGATTATTACACAAACATTTATAAAAGCTTGCCCTAAAACCTGTCCACCTCCACTTCATCACTTACTATCTTGTATTATATGTTCACATTTTTATAACTTGTATTAAGAAAAATTACCAGAAATTTGGAGGAAAAGCAAAATGATGATTCTGTTATTTTTTTAATATCATGTAATAAGTCTACCTCAAGGCCATCTGACTAAAGAACATAACTTTCTTTGACTTACTATTCACTACTGATTAGTTTTCTAAAGTCTGTGAAGTCAGATGTTTAACTTGTAAAACTGATAACTGCAAACGATTTCCATCCAGAAGAGAAGCTAACCCTGAAGGTTATGGTTTATTGCCATGTAGGAACATTAATCTGATTTGCACATAATTTATCAAAGTCATTTCAGTCTTTATTTATTGTTTTACTTACCATATATATTGGTCTGATATTCTCATTTGCACTGGTTTTGATAACCTCCTGGTTAAACAGAAGTTTGATTCATCCTATCAACTTGTACACAAATCACATTTATATTGTGAAATTATACATTAATACCTCATAACTTGTAGAAAATCATGTCAAAGGACATATTCTTTCCATTTTGAGCCTGGTTGGTTAGAGGTGGAATGGAAAAAAGGAGAAGGGCAAGAAAAATATATTTCAGGAAATGTGTTTATAGTCTGAACAAGCAAACTTAATATTATAATATTTTAAATTTGACTACCATGAATAAACTTCATAAATTTATTTTAGCTGGTGGGAGTATATAGATGATAGCAATGACTTTCAGTAGGAGCATGAGAATTTTATGTTTATTAAAAAAGGACTTATGGATTCAAAAGAATTGCAAAACATTCCTTTAGGAAATTGTTCAGTATTACAAACCTCATACATAGAATGATGATATACTATTCTGTTTATTATTATGTTACTTGTAAAAATTTTTTGAATAAACCAAAATGTTGTGCTTGCCACAATATACTTGAACACTTTATCTTTTGGTGTAGTATAAATAATCATTTCGCAAGTTACTGTGGTGTGTGACCAATTAACTCAGCTTGTTAGTTACTGTGCTAATGAGGCCAAGGTCTCGGATCTGATCCCCAAATGATCAGGCCAGTCTTGCAAATTCATATTGTGTCATTAGTCACAAGAGGGACTTGATTAATGAGAATCTGAATGAAATGCCCGAATGCATTGGCCCCAAAATAACCGCAACTGTACACCCCAAAGTTCACAGATTGATCACATTCTTTATCACAATATGAGAGCTATAGAAACGTTTCAAAACTGATTATGGCCAGTGATTTCTTTTTTGCATTTGTTTTTCTTTTTTTTTTTTTAACTAATGAAAGACAATGTTCCTTATAAAAGTTCACACAATGCTTTCGTTTTAATAATCCACTTGCCAAAATATTAATAGCTAAAGCTTCTCTTGTATAGAAAAATTGTTTTTGCTCTAACCATCAGTTGTGATAAATGAGAGCTGTATCTGACACTAACCTACCCTCAGGCTTATATTTAACTCACTGTGACTCATTTGGCTTACCCAGGGATTATGGAGTCCCTGCCATCAAATCAGCCCTAAAGGGTGTTAAAACCCCTGCAGAACTTATTCCTTTGCCATAGGCTTTAGGTGGCTTAAAAAAAAAAAAAATGTACTCTCCTCTCACTATCTAAGGACTCAGTCTTCCTTGGTATCTTTACATAAGGAAAATACTGGTTCTTCTGTTTTATCTGACAGAAAAGAGATACAAGGAGGAAGGGAAGAAAAGAAAGAGAAAGAGAGAGAGAATTCTTTCTTGAAATATGGAGAAATATTCCTGTCTCCTATCAAATATTATTATTGCTTAATTTCCTACACCAAGTCCAACAGAATTCTGTACCAAAAGCAGCAGATTTCCTATTTGGTACTTTCTTTTTGCCAAAGTCTATTCTCTCTTAAAAATATCATATTTTTTAAGCAACATTTACACACATTAAAATGAGAGAGGCTTCTCTAGAGAATTTGCCCATATATCAGGCAATTTTCTCACTCATGATATGTGCTTCTGTGTGATGAATGAAGCAAAATACTAACGTTACTGCATTATTTTATCATTTTTCTATAACTAGACTCAAGTTCCAGAATTTTTATTTTTAAATTCATGCTTGCTACATGTTTTCATTGTAGACTGTTTGCACATCCCTGAGAAGATTTTGCCTAGAGATGATTTCAGTAATTTGTTTTAGAAAACAACAGTAATACTGAATTTTTAAAAATGTTTTGCCAAACCTCACCCACACAGTGAGTGGGATAAATGCTCTCTGGGTGAGCTGGGCATGCTCCTTGAAAATCTTGGTCCAAGTAAGCACATTAAAGCTATGGTGCAATGAAGTAATTTTCCCCAAGTTACTGTGCTCATTGGTTTCCACAGGATGGGGAATCCAGCAGGGCACTACCTCCATGAGGCTATGAAAAACACACCGTGCTCCCGAGACCCACATGACAACACTCCCCCATCATGCTTATTGCCAAACACGGGGCTTTCTAATCGCTTTGTGTTCAGTCAGAGATCCAGGAAGTCCAAACCCAGCCAGACAAATGCAGCTCAGCTCAGCAAAAGCAGCTCTAACAGGTGCTTTGGGAACCTTCCATTGTGCCCATCCTGGGAAAGCATGTGTCATAGCAGAAAGCTCTCTGGTGACAAGACAGCCCTGAGGTTATACCCTGGATCTGTCACTCACTGGCTGGGGCTTCTCAGATAAGTTCATATCTGAGGTTCATTTTCATCTTTTCATTTCTTTATAAAATGGGAATTATCATCATCATCTACAGTTGAACCCATTGGTCAAAAGCCATGGGCAGGTCTGTGACTGTTAATCTCAAGTAGAAAGTCTGAAAGATTACTGAAGGCAGTTTATGTACAAGGAACTGGCTTGAGCCCCTTCCCCAGTGGTTAACATCAGGCCTTTCTTCCCTCTCTAGATGCAATCGAGAACCCAGGACCCTGGTTCTGCTTGCTCTACACTACAGCGCGCTGGGCATCCCTTTTTATTTAGCTGCTTGGATACTAGAAGGAAATAGAAATTCTAGCCCAATAATTTCCCTCCTCGTCCTACCTTCTATGTCATCAAGGCTGATTCAACATGTAAGAGAATGTTGAACACCATTATTTTAATAGAGAAAATACAGTACGTTAACAATATCACCTCATTTATATGTAAAATTTACCGTATGTTAGGTGGTGATAAGACTCCATATTAAGGAACTTATACGAGAGAGGGAACGTACGGGAGGATGCGAAGGGGTTTTGTAAGTACCCGAGTAGCTAACTCTTCTCCTTCAAGTCTTTCCTTCAATATCATCTTGATGAGGCCACCCTGACAACCAGATTTATATTAAAAAGCATCACTGATGCTCCCTAATGTGCTCTACTTTATATTCTTTCCATGAGATCGAGGGCCAAATGCATGACTTTATTATGTTCATTGGCCCTCACTCCATAAGGACAAGAATTTTTGTCTAGAATATTGCATGGCACAGAGTAAGTGATCAATAAATATACACGGAATGAGTGAAAAGTTCAGTCAGGGACAGCCTCTTTGAAAAGTTGACAACGAGTAAAGATGTGGAGGTGGTGAGGGGGGAGGGCTGAAGGGGGAGGCACGACCGGATGTTGAAGGAGCAGCAGTGTCCACTGTGGTCGTAGTGGGACCAATAAGACAGCCAACGGCAGAAGAGGCTGGGGCCAGGACCAGATTGCATTGGGTCTGTGGGTTATTATGAGGACATTGGCTCTTACCAAGAGTGAGAGGGGAAGCCACTGGACGTTTTCGAGCAGAGGTGTATCACGGTCGGATGTGCTTTCAAAAGGATCATTCTGGCAGTTGCCCTGTTAAACACAGACTACAAGGCAGAAACATTTAAGACAGAAAGCCATTTAAGAGACCATTCCAATAATCCAAAAGGAAGATGACAAGTACTGAGCCGAGTTGGTGGTGGTACAAAGTGGTTGGATTCTGTACACATTTTGAAGGTGGAGTTGATGGGATTTGCTGACAGATTAGACATGGGATATGAAAGAAGTTGCCCTACGCAGTTGGTTGGATATATAGATGCCATTGACTAGGTGTAAAGACTGTGGGAGGCATTCTTGGGGAATAAGTGTTGGGAATCAACACCTCTCAGCCAAATTCTCCCAATTCCATGTGCCCGCACGCACACACACACACACACACACACACACACCCCACATCATCTCTGTTGACTAGTGAACTACAAAGTTGAACATTAAATTCTAGACCCCAATATTTAGCTATCCTGTGAACTCAGGCTGCTTTGTAACAGCCTGTCTCCACCTTTTTTCTGTGTTTTTTGTTTGTTTGTTTGTGTCCCTAGACTGGTAACATTGAGTACTCACAGCAATAATACATATTTAGAGCTGAAACAATTCCTTGTAAATCCTTCTAGCATGGCACTTAGCACATAAAATCGTATTTCCATATCCAGTCAAAGATGCCATTGATTGTAATATGCACTGCTAAGAAGGAAAAACACAGGCATTTGAAATATGATTGATGTTTTCTTATCACTTATTTATGACTTACTCATAGTTTTTTTTAAACTCATACACTCTTGCACATGTAAAAAGGAAAATATAAGTAAATTAGGTATAATACTTCTAAAATATTAATATTTTCTTCTATTAGGTTATTAATAACTTTTCTTCAATGTTATGAAGTCCTCACTTATGCAATTAATTAAAGTCAGAACATTATGCCCCTAATTAGTATTCAGTTCATCAATTTCATCAATAAGCGTTCAGAAACTTGAGTTAGACAAAGTAGAAAAGGGAAAGTAGAAAATAGGCCAGAAGTTAAGGGCAGAAAATAGGGGATAGGTTTTGCCTCTCTTGCTACCAAATTATATTTAAGTCTCACACCTATTTTAGATTAACAATTAAAACTAGTTAGGCTAGATTCAGTCAGTGTGGGTGGTAGATACATCATACATATTGTATGAATGTCTTTGTGTCCTACAACGACTTTATATTCAGAGTCTGCCTCTTCTAAAACACATTTCATTTCAAACCTATATTAGTTGTATAACAAATCACTCCCAAATTTAGAAGCTTAAAACAACAAACATTTATTACTTCACAGTTTCTGTGGGTCCAAAGTCTGGGAGTGGCTCGCCTGGGTGGTCCTGGCTCAAAGCCGCTCACATGGTAGCAGTCCAGCTGTCAGCTGAAGCTGCTGCTGTCATCTGAAGGCTTGACTGAGGCTGGAGAGTCCACTTCCAAGGTCGCTCACATGGCTGTTAGCTGGAAACGTCAGTTCCTAGCCACTTGGGCCTCTCCATAGGGTAGCTCACAACAGGGTAACTGGCTTCTCCTGAGCTAGTGAGTCAAGAGAGAAAAAGCAAGTGTGAGCCTGAGATGGAAGCTGCCCCATCACTTCTGCAGTGTGTTATCGGTCACACCAACCAAGGCTGTTACAACGTCCGATGGGGCCGCACAAAGGTGAGAAGACAGGAAGGTGGGCATCAATAGGGACTGTTTTGGAGGCTGACTCCCACAGACCCAATTTTATCAATTTCTATGTTTTCTGCACAATAACTCCCTGTGAACCATCAAGAAAATTAATAACGCAGTATTTGTTAAAAGAATGTTTCACTATTAGTCTCTTCTGTAAGGAAACTGGGAGAAAGGATTTTCTTCTAAATTACCAACCTTCATTTTGCATTTAATGTTGGCACTGTCTTGATCATACCAGGTGTCATTGGAAAGCTTTTTTGTCTAAAAAATTATCTCCTCATGTTAATGTTCCCAGAATCAGTCTAGTGTAAGACACATAGCAGGTATTCTATAAATATTTGTTGAATGAATAAACCTTCCAGATGATCTACTCTAATTCCATCATTTCAATATTAATCCATGGTTTTTCAGCCCTTCAAAAACCCTGGCT
>RJWJ010046488.1:0-11314 GCA_004363605.1 Indri indri | reverse complement strand
GTGTGTGTGTATGTGTACGTGTGTGTGTGTTTCTTTTAAGATGTCAGAGATAAACAATTTTACTACTTCCATGTAGGAAAATATCTTTATTTTCCCTTAAGTTTTATGATGGTTTGGCTGGATACATAATTCTCGTTTCAAAATTATTTCAAATGAGGCTGGGTATGGTGGCTCACGCCTGTAATCCTAGCACTCTGAGAAGCCGAGACGGGTGGATCATTCGAGCTCAGGAGTTCGAGACTGGCCTGAGCAAGAGTGAGACCCCGTCTCTACTGAAAATAGAAAGAAATTAGCTGGACAACTAAAAAAAAAAAAAAATATATATATATATATATAAATATTAGCTGGGCATGGTGATGCATACCTGTAGTCCCAGCAACTCAGGAGGCTGAGGCAACAGGATTGCTTGAGCCCAGGAGTTTGAGGTCGCTGTGAGCTAGGCTGATGCCATGGCACTCTAGCCCAGGCAACAGAGTGAGACTCTGTCTCAAAAAAAAAAAAAAAAAAAATTATTTCAAATGAAACATTTGACTGAGACCCAAAGAAAATAAATACCACATTCCAAAGAGAGGGGCAAGGCTGCTGTATTAGTTTCCTATTGCTGCTGTAATAAATGACCACAAATTAATGGCTTAAAACAACATGGATTTATTATCTTAAAGTTTTGAAGGGCAGAAGTCCAAGATGGGTCTTACTGGGCTGAAATCAAGGCATTGGCAGGGCTGCATTCCTTCTGGAGGCTCTTGGGGAGAAGCTGCTTCCTTGCCTCTTCCGGCTTCTGGAGGCCACCTGCTTTCCTTGGCTTGTGGCCCCTTCACCTTCCAAGCCTGCCAAGACATTCCTCCAGCCTCTGCTTCTCTCTTCACAGCTCTTTCTGCCTCTCCCTCTTATAAAGGCTCATGTGATTATATTGGGCCCACCTGGGTAATTCATGATACCCTCCCCATGTTAATATCCTTAATCCCATCATCAAAGTCCCTTTTGCCATGGAAGGTGACATATTCACAGGTTCTGGAGATTAGGATGTGGACGTCTTGAGGGGGGCTGATTGGGGGATGGAGGCTGTGTTATTCTACCTACCGTGGTCACCGAACATGATTTCCATAAGTAGACAGGAAAATATTGTTTTATAACTGTTAAATCCCTCACCCATATGCATCCACATGGAGAGTCCACCAGGCTCAGAGGTTGGAGAAGGGAAGAGGATATTTACAGAGTGTTCTTGGTGTGCCGGGACTCCTTCCTCCAGGGGTGCTCCACCCCACCCCCAATGTAAAGAGAGTAAACTCGGGGAATTTGTCTTCTTTCCACCTGGAAAATAAACCCAGCTCTGCACAATTAATTCAAGGGGCCTTTTATGATTCCATCCCATACATCAGTGTTGCTCAACTTGACAGTGACACCGTCATTGTCTTCTAGCATGTGGGGTTTTCTGTGGGGAAACCTCACACCAGTCTTGATTCTTGTTCCTTTGAAGGTATGAACATTTGCATGTTTCTCTCTAAATGCTTGAAAGATCTTTCCTAAATGCTTGACGATCACATTTTCACAAAGATGTATCTGGGTCTGGGTCCTTTCCTTGTTCCTTCCACGAGGCACTGAGCAGGCCCTTGGAATATTGTTAAAGAACACAGGATGTGAAATCGGAACAGGTGCTAAAACGAAGAAAAGGGCCCTGACCCGGCTTAAGAACTGACATAGGTATCAGTACCTCCCATGTGCCCTGTGTCCCACCCGGGTCCCCTACCCCAAATCTCTATTTTTTACCGTCCATCACTATTCTTTACAATGTGACCACATGTGTGTTTCTATACACTGTTTAGATTTGCATGTTTTCGCACTTTATAAAAATGATGTCATACTGTGTGTGATTTATTCTGCCCCAAATAAGGCCAGATTTATCTAAGTTGGTATCTGCAGCTTTGTTCATTTCCGCTGCCTGCAGCATGCCATTGTACAAATATGTCACAAATTATTTATTTATTTATTCTCTTGTCAGTGAACTTTTGGGTTTTTTCCAGTGATTTTAAAAATTACATTCCACGTTACTGTGGAAATTTTTGCACATTTCCCCGTGCTCATGTATAAGGGTTTTTCTTTAAAGTAGAATCCAAAGAATTGCTGAATCTTTGTGCATATTCAACTTCTTTATTAAATAGCGTCAAATTTTTTTTCCAAAGTGGTCATACCATCTTTAGCCCCCACCAGCAATATAAATGAATTGTTCCAAATCTTCGCTGACACTGTATCTTATCAGACTTTTTTGGTCGATGGGTGGGAGTGTTAAATGACATTCTGTTATGATTGGAGCTTACATGCCTTCATGTACTGATACAGTCGAGCTTCCTTTCACATATTAATCAGGTATTTGTGCTTCTTCTGTGAAGCACTGATTTCGTATTTTTTTTCCTATGGGGTAGTTTGTTTTTATCTTACTGGAAATTTTTGTATCGTCCAGATGTTTTGTCAATCACGCGTTGAAAATATCTTCTGCTACTCCGTGGCTTGTCTTTTACATTTCTGTGTAGCGTTTGGGTGAAGGTAGGCTGCTCGGGGTATCGATCTTTTCCTTTAGGATTTGTGTTAAGCAATCGCTCTCTACCCTAGACCATGAAGACGGTCTCCTCTATCTTATTCTCCAAGTTTTGACTTAAAGTCTTTAATCCATTTGACATGGATTTGTGCATGAGGGATGAAGGAAAGATCTGATTTTGCTGTTTGCCCTATGGATAGCCAATTACCCCAACAACCCTCACTACATAATCCACCCTTCACCCATGACCTTCATTGCCAGCCCTGTCGGTAGCGTGTTTACGCACCCGTGTGAGTCTCTCGGGGCCCTCGCTCTGCTCCCCGAGCTCAGCCTGTCTCTCTCTGGGCCGACTCAAAACTGGGTGCTGGGCTTCGCGGTCTGGAGGGCAGTGCCCCCCGGCCTTGTCCTCCTTCAGAGAGTTCCTGTCTGTTCTTGATGCATCATTCTTCGTTATGAATTTGAGAATAATCTCGTTGAGTTTGGTGACAAATTCTATTGGAATTTTAAAGTTAGAACTACATTAAATCTATGAATCGTTTTTGGGAGAATTAACATCTTTATGATATTGGGTTTTGCTCTCCGTGATTATGACTTATCTCTAGGTTTTCCTAAATGTCGCTCAGTAACTTTTACCATTTTCCCCACAAAAATCTTTCATATCCTTATTATTTCTAGGGAGCTGGGCTTATTTTTGTTTGTTTTGTTTTGTAGCTATCATAGATGGCATTTTGTTTTAAATGACACTTTATATCTGTTTGATGCCTAGTGTTTGAAAATACAATTTTTCAGTTAAAAAATAGAGTATCTTGCTGAACTCTTATTAATTCTAATTGTCTAATCTCTTGGACTTTCTACGTAACAGTCATCTCATCTGCAAAAAAATGACGGTTTAGTTTCTTCTTTTCTAATCTTTAAAACTTGCATTTCCTATTCTTATGTCCCTAGCTAGAACCTCTTGTACCACATTACATATTGGGAGAGTGGGTATCCTCGACTTTTTTTTCCCTGGGTGTTAACAGGAATTATTTTAATGCTTCACCATTAAGTAAGATGACATGTGTAGGGCTTTTCTTTTTTTAACAGATATTTGTTATTACATTTAAGACATTTTCTTCTGATTCCTGTGTGCTGGGTTTCCTTTTCTTTTTAGAAAAACCGTAAGTGGATATTAAATTGTATCAAAGGCTTTTAATGTGTCTATTGATATCGCTGCATTCTTTTACTCTGTTAATGTGCAGAACTGCATTACTTGAATTTCTTTGAAAGGCAGGAGAAATTAAAGGTGTTTTTTAAAAAATTAAGATATATCTTATAATCAAAACCCCTTTATTTAAATCTCAGGCTTTAATGGCTGATTAGCTTGTACACATCAGTGGGTAAAGTCTATAGTATGCTAATCATACCTCAATAAAAACAATCTGAAATCTGTTTTCAGATTTCAACCCATGTTGCCAAAGTTGGAGTATCCCAGGGCATAACCACTTGGTGGGTTCTGATATAATCCACATTTTCTTCTGGAGTTTTCTCTCAGCAGAAAACAGAAACAGCTGCCATGACCGGGGTTGCCCGGAAGTTCAGTCATGTTTTTTCTGTTTTCCTTTTTCACGGCCTCTGGTTCTTATCTTATGGAAAGAGGATTTTATTAAATCACTCTGAGATACCAACTGTATTTTCTTGAAGTTATTTTCTGTTTCCTCTAGGATTTGTTCCTGTCGATGCCTTTCTCTCACGTGTTTGTTTTTCCAAATGTGTGGTGCTATTTTGTTGTCTTTCTATTTATGAAAGAAGAACTTCGTTGAATAACGTAACTCATTGGCACGAAGCGCCTCCCCTTCCAGGTAGCTCTATTTTGCCTGGGTGCCCTGGCACTGGATAGATGAGCTCCGGGTCAACACATGTGGGTGGCAAACTTTATTTTGATTCAAGGAGTGAAAAATGGGCAAATTTGGCAACACCCTACCCTCGCTAGTACCAAGTTTAGGATGGCTTTCCTCTGGCGTGCAGAACTCAGGCTGCAAGATCCTGTCCTTCCTGGAAGATAGTTCAGCTTCTTAGTAAGTGTTTCTCTTCTTTTAAACTGGGGCTAACACCACAGCTGGCACACAGTCCTGTGTGGGCCCCGTGTCCCCTCCATCCCCTGCCCCCCACCCCAGGCTGGCACAGCCACCATTTCCACTGCGGCTACTCCGGGCTCCACTCTGCTTTACCCCATCTGCCATCCACTTTATTGAAATCTGCAAAAATCTCTTGCCTCCTAATAGTCATCCTTCATCCCACTCTATTCTTTTTGTTATTAATTTTATATTTCTTTAATATCATTTCCGTGGAAATTTTGCAGGCAAGAGAGGAAAATGCATGTGCTCAGTCCACTGTTTTAAACCAGGACACGATCCTATCGCCGATGTCCAGTAAGTCATCCAGGGCACTCATCGGAGCTATAACTGGGTTTCCCTGCTTCTGCCCATCCCTCTCCTCGGACCTCTGTTTAGCTCTTGCCCCGTGAGTCTGTAAGCCTGTGAGGGCAGGGACCACATTCCTTCTTCCCAGCACCAAGCGCAGAGCATGGCACAGGACAGCTGCTATGCAAAATGCACGGATGGCTTTCCGAAAATGAATGTCTGCTGAATGATTTGATAAATGAATTAACATTAACATTATGGCCAGATTTTAAGAATGTATCTATAAATATATTGAACAAAAGCCTTCCTTTTTCTTCCTCATTTGAAAATCAAGTAGGGAATATTTTTAATTATGGAAAATTGATTGTTTTCTTATCTGGGTCCCACAGTGCAGTCTGCAGAAGCTCTGGCCAGCCCTGCTGAGAGATAACTGACACAGACCCTTCCAGAAGCTGTGCTGTAGCCCAAACACAAACAATGCCGGGGGACTCCACTCACTTGCAATGGTGGAAGCTGTTTTCCAGGCCAAGGAAAAGTCTTTAAAATATCAAATGTTTTCTTACCAGACTTACAAAATAAAGGCAATGACTCCAGGGAACTTGGATATAATGAGAAACTTTAAAAATTGCACCAGAAATTTCTAGGGCTTAGGCCGACCAAACTTATGCATAATGAACCTCTACAAAGTGCTCATCATTGTGTAGATTTAGATATGCAGCAAACCAAATTATGTTATCCAAATTTACTAATTCCTATTACAAAACTTACTCCTACCACCTGCCATGGCTGTACGTGGACATGTCTGCTCTAAGTTTTATATTCTGATGCTCTGGGAGTAGCATGGGCTTCAAATTCAGTTGTCAAAGAGGAGGTAGCTTCTCGGAGAGGAAATTAGAGCTACCCTAGAGATCAGAACCTCAGCCTCCTATAGGGCTCCCCCCGCAGGGCTCAGATCCACCATCTCCTACAGCAGCACCTGCCTCAGCCGCGCCCGGCAGGAAACACGGAAGAGGGCAGAGCACACGGGCTCCGTGCCAGGTTCTGCTGAGCAGTGGACTTCTCCCAAGCACCAGTGCCAGCCCTCACCCCCTTTCCACCTGGGCCAACGTACCAGCCGTGATCCGGTGTCTGCTCTGAGTCTGACCTACTCCCACCTGTCTAGCTCCGCCCGGACATGGCAAGCGACAATCTGAATCTTTGGAAGTGGCCCCGGTTTCCAGTGGTCTGGCCCACTGTCCTACAAGGACACTCACTGAACGGTCATTGTTTGGGATTTGAGTTTGGTCATCTCTCCCGCGGCCTGTCTGCCTTTCTGTACTCAACCCCACACTCGAGCCTGTGATGCCCCCCGTCCTGTTTCCAAAACGTGACACGTTCCGGGGAGCTCCACCCCCTGCCACCCATATCGCAGCACGGTATAACTTTGGGCATGCTCGAGCCTACCTGGGTGTGCTCCAGAACTCAGCCTAACTGGCTGCAGGTCTTTACAAGACAAGCTCTGGCATCTATACACCCACCCTGTGCCCCACTCTACAGTGCACAACCATGACGTGGGGCTTTTCCACGTCTATCTGTGCCAGCAACAGGACGCAAGCTCGGCACCAACCACCCGTGCTTCAGGCCATAATGGTTTTGGTCTGTGCCCAGCAACTCTGGCCTGTTTGCGAGGTCCTCAGACTGTGTTTGCTGGGGGTGAGGGGGGTAGTCGAGGAATATTACTGTACTTTCCTGAAAAATCAGGCATCTTACACCCACAGTCAAGAGCCTGATTTCTAAATACAATTCTCCAATGAAAGGAACTGTAAATCCTTGGAGAAATGCTAATTCTAGGGTTGGAGTACGGAAAATACAAGATAAGCCTGAAGTATCTTACAGTATCAGAAAGCAGAGAGCTGCGGTGGCTCATGCCTGTAATCCTAGCACTCTGGGAGGCCGAGGCGGGAGGATCACTTGAGATCAGAGTTCAAGACCAGCCTGAGCGACAGAGAGACCCCGTCTCCACTAAAAATTAGCCAGGTGTGGTGGCACATGTCTATAGTCCCAGCTACTCAGGATGCTGAAGCAGGAGGATCACTTGAGCCCAGAAGTTTGAGGTTGCTGTGAGCTATGATCTCACCACTGCACTCCAGCCTAGGCAATAGAACAAGACCCTATCTCAAAAAAAAAAAAAAAAAAAAAAAGTAAGTAGAGAGTGCTCAAAAGACAAAAGGATGAGGCATGTCAAAGGGACGCAGGAGCCAAATTGAAAGAGGTGAAGCTAGAACAATTTGGGCAAAGATATAAATAACGTAATACAGGAAGATAACCTAAAATATAATCCAATAAGTCTATACTGATATAAATAAACATTTGAATTAATAACGAAATGGGAAAAGAGACAGATCTTCCTTACAGAATTCCAAGTAGTAAATACAGATTCTATCGCCCAGGACAGGGAGCTTAACACTCTCCCCTTGAAAGTAGCTAGACTGAGTGACCCACTCCCAAAGAGAAAACCAGGGAAGAGGGAAATAGTAACTTACAGTGGAGAAAGCTGGCAAACACCTAGACCAAGTGATGAAAGTTAACATCACCAGTGATGCCATGCGGCACTGATGTGACGTGACGTACTCATGTGACGTGATGAGAAGTACATTTCGCCTCTGTTGTAGTCTCTTCAAACACCCCAAAACCAGCTAGGCATGGTGGCCTGCGCCTGTAATCCCAGCACTTTGGGAAGCTGAGGCAGGAGGATCACTTGAGGCCAGGAGTTCCAGCCTGTGCAACAGAGCAAGACCCTGTGAAATGAAAGGAAGGAAGGAAGAAGGAAAGAGAAAGAATAGAAAGAAACACCCAAAACCCCAATGTAATCATGAGAAAAATATTAGACAAGCCCAGATGGGGGACAGTCAACAGAATACCTAGCCAGTTCCTCAAGATGGTCAAGGTCACGAAAAGAAGGAAAGTGTGGAAAACACTTTCCTCAAATTACTGTGGGATCCAGTAGCCCCATTCCTAGGTACAAATCCAAAAGAATTGAAAACAGGCCCTACCACGCTGAACGCGCCCGATCTTGTGTGATCTGGGAAGCTAAGCAGGGTCGGGCCTGGTTGGTACTTGGATGGGAGAATTGAAAACAGAGACTCAAACAAGGCTTTATTTCCGAGTACCACTATCTGCTACGCATGCAATCTTCACTTCATGCAACAAATTTGCATTCTAAGTTCCTACTGTGCAAAGGAGGAAGTTTGTGGAGAAGAAAGGTAACAGATACTCAAGCATGGGTGTGTTGCCTGCCAGGAACCACCCAAGAGTTGTTTCTAGAATAGGAGTATTTACTAATAGAGGGGCAGGAGTAGAAAAGTGCATGGTGCGTGGAAGGCCTGCTGATGCTTCCCGGCTGTCTCCTGTGTGCCACTAGGGTCCAGGGCTTTCCAGAAGTCTGGCCTCCACCTCCCTGGGGGGTGCCTCCCGTCACACTCTGGCTCTGGCCCCTTAGGCCTGTGAGGCCCCCGCTGTGCTTGTTCATCTCTTCATGCGCAGCATGTGACACAGGGTTTGGCATAAAGTCAACCTTAACTGAATGATGCTACCGATTGTGTTTGGGGAGAGTGAAGGAATCTAACGAAACAGCAGAAAATAGACATTCAAATGCTTCAAAAGAGAAAGAAAAATGAAGCCGGTATTTCTTGAATACTATGTGCCCCAGTTACACTGCCTCAGGCACTGGCATAGAGTCTTTAAATACACAACACCCCAAGGTAGGTATGCTATTTGTAGGCGAGGAAACATACCCAAGAAGATCGAGTCGTTTTCCCAAAGTCGCTCACCTAGTAAATGTCAAAGAGAAGATGTGAACCTGGTTATGTCTTATTCTAAACCGTATGCTCCTTCCCCCGGCTCAGCTGCCTGGGCCAGCCGTAAGTGACTGCTTGCCTGGTGGAAGAATCACTAATGTCCCTTTGGAAAATCACGTTCCCTGTGGGGGGCTCTACTCGTGCAATGCGTATTTACCGCGCACCTCCTTGCGGGAGGCGCCAGGGCTGCAGGTGCCGGTCAGGAAAGCGGGCGAGACCCTGCTGCTATCTAGTGCGCTCCTGAGTCTGGCTGTAGGAGCAGCCCCGACTCAGTCGACAAGCCTTAGAGCTTAACAGGAAAATGAGAATCCAGTTAAATTAGCATAAAAGCAAATTAGTAATTACCAAGCTGTCAAGTCACAGCAGAGGCCCAAGAATTTCAACAACGATCAAGACATCATTTTAAAATATTTAATTCCACTTATATCATTCCAACTGGCAGATCAGATTGCTTCTGCTTGGTTAGAGGTGTTCTTTGGGGGAAAGCATTAAAAGTGCCAAAAGGTTTTTTATTTTTATTTTTTTCCTACATGATGAGCAAATACACCGAGAGCTGCATAGATGTGGCGGAGCATATTCTTGTGCAAATGGATTTTGTAATATTTGCTTAGTTCCCTGGAAGAAGCAATGTTGGCTTTTACTGTGTGACTTGGAGGTTCTACAGTGCGCATTTGAGATTTGGGTGGAATAATAAAGCGTGTTTACCCAGCTGTCAAAAGACAATGTGAACTTTAATATGTAAGATTAAAAATCTATCACCCTCAAACTTCTCAGAGAATTAATAACATTTACTGTTTGTAGCATTTCATGCCTTAAACATCTCAAGATCCTCCCTTTGTGCACTTAAACTTCTCAATAAGGACTCCAGAGACAGGGGGTCACAGGCACCTGGTCCTCCAAGGAGGAGGAGCTCTCTCTGATGGATGAGGGGCGTTCCCAGCATCCCTTTCTCTAATGGATGTTCCCGGAATCTCTCTGTCTGAAGGTGTTCCCAGAAGATCTCTATCTCTCTATCTCTTTCTCTCCCCCTCCCCCCAGGGGATTCCCAACGACCCTCTCTCTAATGAAACTGCCCAGCATCCCTCTCTCTGATGATGGACTTGCCCAGCACCTCTCTCCCTCTGAGAGGTGTTCCCAGCATTCCTCTCTCTGATGGGTGTTCCCAGCATCTTGCTCCCTGACATTGTGCTCCTAGGATTCCTATCTCTGATGGGCTTTTCGGGGTCCCTCTCTCTATTGTTCTGTTTCCAGGACCCCTGTCTCTGACTGTGTCCCCAGGTCCTACCATGACATTGCCAGCCTCGTATATGTGCCATCTTCTTTTAGTGCCTGCTCCCTTCCCCATCAAAAGTAGCAATCAACTTTTCAGTTTACGGGGTATTTTCCAGGACAACCCAGCCTCTGGTATCCCACAGAGATGATGAAGAAGACAGCAGAGGCGGTGTCTTCTAGAAGGGTCTGTAGCAAAGGGCTGCAAGAGGCTCACAGCCCAACATGGCCCGTGAGTCAAGTGAACCATCACAATCACCTTGCAGCCAAAAATATGCCAAGTGACAGACATAGTCTTACCAGGTAGACATTACCATCTCCATTTCACGGGTGAGGAGACTGAGGGACAGGATATTTAAGTAATGAGCAGCACTCAAACATAATGACTGCAGTTCTAGAAAGTGCTTGGATGAAAAAGCCAATCCAAAAGGTTTCACACTGACTGACTCCATTATATAACATTCTTGAAATGACAAAATTAGAGAGTGGAAAACATATTGGTGGTTGCTAGGGGTTAGGGATGGAGGGCGGGGAGGGGTGGCAGGAGGGAGGTGGGTGTGATTATGAAAGTGCCACCAGAGGGATTTTTGTGGCAATGGAATTGTCTGTACTTGACTGCGGTGGGGAGACGTGAGCCTACCCACGTGATAAAGTTGCACAGAGTAAACACACACAAATGAGCGCAAGCAAAATGAGGACTGAATTAGCCGGGTGCATTGTGCCAATGCCAACACCTGGCTGTGACACGGAACCACAGCTCTGCAAGATGTTACCACTGCGGGAAACGGATAACGGGAATATGGGATCTCTGTGCTATTTCTTAGAATGGCTTGTACATCTGCAGTTATCTCAAATTAAACCATTTAATTAAAAAATACAGCATTTGTAAAATGTGTGTGGTAGAACCTATCACATTCAGTATTTAAGAGGACATTGAAGATGCTGGGATATAATATTCAGAATTGGTTATTGTTGCTTCAGTTTATCTAGCAACTTTTATAAATTGTCTTTTAAGGTTTTGTATATGCCATAAACTTCAACTAAAAAGTAAAAAAGATAATAAAAGTAACATCGATTTTAGCTTTCAAAAAAAGTGCTCAGAAATTCAGAGGCAAAATTCCCTTCCTGTTGGCAGATTAAGACAGGCACACGATGGGAGTGACGCTTGCGCTTGGTCTTGAAGGATAAGGTCTGTTTTGACAGATAAGGTGGAAGGGAGGAATGTTCCATGTTGAAAGAACAGCAGAAGCAAAGCTCAGAGTCATCTAAGCACAGGA
>RJWJ010046487.1:0-11346 GCA_004363605.1 Indri indri | reverse complement strand
ACTCAAGAAAACTGGTATAGCCAGATTAGTATTAGAGAAAATATATTTTAAGGCAAAAGACATTCTGGAGACCATTACACAATTTCTAATTTAAAGCTTCAATGTTTGACTAAATTACAGAAATGGACAGATCAACAATCACCGTGGGAGATTTTCAGACTACTCTCTCAGATATTTACAGACAAAGCAAATAAGCAGTTAATAAATGTATAGATTAACCAACTTTAATGAGCATATATGGACTACTCCCAACAAGTGGAGAACACTTGGAGGATTTATGAAAACTGACTTTGTTCTTAGACATAAAGCAATTCTTAACAAAAATAAAGAACGGGTGTCATATGGACCACATTACATAAACAGAGTGCAATTAAGTTAGAAATCTCTAACAAATTGTAACTTTAAGACACACCATAGGCCTAGAAATTTAAAAATACACTCCTGAAGCTACCATGAATCAAAGAAGAATCCAATATGAAAATCAGAAAATTGTGTGAAAACTGACATTTAGTAAAACTGCTGTTTATGGGAATCTGTGGACATTTGCTGCTCAATTCCAGCTGGTGATGCCACATGGACAAGGGTGCTCAGCCATGCCGGCACTTCTGATTTTTTCCAAAGGAATCCAGGCCTGTATGTTACTGGTTTGGTTTGCACTTTCTGACTTGAGAAGTAGGAAATCATTGAAGGTTTAATGAACTGGAGAATGACATGATCAAATTGGTCTGATTTGAAATACTTAGGGGCTCTTAATATTTTATATATTATTATTATATATTATCTATCTTGTTTATATAAAATATATAAAATATTACTATTATACATGTATTTTTAAACAGAAATAAATCTGGCTCAATCTCTCACTGCCAAGGTATACAAGGCATATATCGGTTGATTTTGGAGCTTCCCGAATTACTCTCCCTTAGGTTGTACAGAATCCTGTAGTTTTTACAAGCCCAGGAGAATGTAAAAGGTGCCCTGTCCTAAGTCTTTGGTGATAGCTACAGCCATTGCTCCTTGGCGTTGATCTGTTTGGCACATTGTAAGCAATTAATAAACATGAGTTGTTTCTAAGCCCCATCAGTAAAATGGATTGAATAATACCAACAGTGCTGTTCTGAGGATCATCCAACACTAGGGGCACAGATAGTGAGCAAAAGCTAGAGCCCTTTTTTAGCCTGTTGAATGAATGAGTCTAGAAGCCAAGGGGATGGCCAGCTTCGGGGAAGGACGGGGCTGGGAGAGCTGCTTCAATACAGGAATCCTAGACCTACGGCAGACATAGAGAAGGAAGGAGCCGTGTGAAGGGAGAGAAGGTCACCAAGATGGGGTAGGTTTCCTGAGCCTTCCAGTAGTTGAAGTTTCAGTTTATAATGGCACGTCAGAGAGGACTTCCCTGGTCACCTGCTCGCTTCCATCACGCAGCCTTATTCTATTATGTGGAAAGGACCTGGCATTTTCTTGTTTACTTATTTGTTTCCTGTTGTCCACACTGCTAGAATAATGTCCGTTTTGTCCACTGCTGAGTCCCAGGACCTAGAGCATGCTGTGCACACAGCAGGCAATCCATAAATATTAGTTGGCCGAGCAAGCGTATACTTTAGAAATTTGCCTGACTTTACTCTTATTTATGAACATTAGCGAAAGAAGAATGCTCTGAGGTCTGGATTCTGGCAAGACTGGAAACTGGCTTAGCAATTGCATGTACATTTGCCACCTTTCCTCTGAATTCATTCAGGCCTCCGAGGACCTGGACTACAGTCCAAACCTCCTTTGGAAAAAATTTAAGATAGAGGGATTCTTCCGGGGAGTTCCTTGTTGGATTGAGGCCATTGTCGCCCTGCAGAACCACACGCTCAGAATGCAGAGGGACTTCTAGACAACGTGAGGTAGCGCCGACTTCAAACCAAATTCAATACAATCTGGAGATATGCAAGTGGTTACACCATCCTTCCTTCAGGCTCAAATCAGAGGAAAATTGTCAACGATCTCCTTTCTCCCATTTGGTTTTGCAGCGCAAACAAAACTTTTGCCCTTGCCAAAACCCCCTAAATGCAGAAATGTGGTCTCGAAACAGTTGTGGTAAAAAAAAAAAAAAAAAAAAAAAAAAAAAAGAAGCTAAATGTCCTCATTTCGTGATGAAACGACCTATGAATGTCACTATGAATAGTGTATTCTGCTGTTTGTATGAGCTTTGATTTCATACACACTTGACATTCAAAGTGCCTTTTCCTTTTTGCTTCACTTTATACTTATGAGTCCCATTTTCGAGGATATGAAAACTATGACTCAAAATGGTTACAAGCTTTGCCCACGATCATTTAACTGCTTATCAGAAAGACTCATGTTCCAGTTTTGGCCTTGCTGCTATGCAATGTTCCCTGCTTCTGCCTCTGTCTGTGCCACCGGTCTCAAAGCTAAGTCTTTCCTAAGAAACTGCAAGCATCCTTAAATCAGAGAAATTAAAATATGGATTTAGGGAATGAGAGGAAATACCCTAGGATTCCTTGCTCAAAAAAAAAAAAAAGCCTACGTTTTACAATTATGTAGGTATGTGCTGATTATTATTGACAACATTTCATGGAGTAATTAAGAAATTATATGTTATGTAAGACATTGTAGATGATAGTTAGACGGTAATAATAATGTTACCCTGTAATTGTATCATGCTTTCATCTTTCCAAAGAACTTTAAATTCTATTATTTCATTTTATCCTTACAAATGAGGCCTTAAAGTCTCGTAATAATGCATTTTTAGCAGGCTATAGAATCAGGTGTGGCTCAATAACATTTGCAAACTATAACAGAAGGCCCATGCAGTTGCCCAGGATAAAAAGGAAGTTGAGTTGTCCTGAAAAATACCTGGCAGCAAATTAAAAATGGGGAAAGAAAAACCTACACATTTAAAAACTCGTCTGTCTAATTATCTTGGGATTTCAAACTCGTTCATAACAGAGATTGTTTTGGCATCAACTAAAACTGCAAGTTGTATTCATTATAGCAAAGAGTGAAATGGCAGTGAGCTTTGGCTTTGACGGGTTGCTGGGATTAAGACCACACTAGTAATTAGCTATAACTCATTTGCCTCAGCAATTACCAACAATTATTCATAATCTCACGGGTAATGGAACACACAATGCAGTTGGCCCACGCTGCCTTTTGAGTACTGACCTATTGGGTGAGAGGTCATCCCAGGCATGAGGAGGGATGTGCTTTCAGCAGAGTCAGGGGGTCTGGCCGGCAACATGTGAAAATAATTTACTAGAGACAACATAAAGACATTGAGCACACAGGAAAAGCTTTTCCATTTTTTTTTTAAGTGGAAGAGCAGAAACAATTGTTGGCTTGTTTGTTGTCTGAAAACAATGTTCTGGAAAACAATATGGTGGACTTTCCTTGAGGTATGCAACACAGACTTAGAAACCACATATTTTTCTGGGTAGAAAACTGCATGGGAGAAGGGAGTAGACTGTGGATATCTGAGCATACACCTGAACAGATATCTGAGCCAAGGGATTCTTGGGAATGGAAGCTTATGGAGTCTCTGTCCATGCCCTTTCAGAAGCAAACATAGACATCAGCATCCCACCACCGCACTCTGTGCAGAACCCTGAAGGTGGCTCACAGCACAGCTCTTCCTAGCAGGGTGGTAGGTTGTAAAAGTGGGTTGGCAGTAACTGTGCCGCATGAGGACATGCTCATTTTAAGGCTTTTGTCTTTTGTATTAAGAGAATGAATTCCTGCTAAACTCATTTTCATAGCTTAGATTTGTATTCTATATCATAATGATTAAGAGTAGAGATTTTTAGAGTGACATAAACCTATGTTCCAATCCTAGCTCTATTATACATCGGCAGGGCAAGTTACTTAATTTTTCTGAGCCTCATTTTCCTATTCTGTAAACTGGGCAAAATAATAAGTATCTATCTCATTGGATTGTTGGGAGGATTAAAGAAATAATGATAAAGGCCTTAGTGTAGCAATTGGTATTAAGTGTGCCATATGTCCTTGTTGTTGTTATTAATGTCACTACCTTATAAAAATGTCACTACCTGTTTGTTACACACATTCATCCTATGACTGTATCATCTGCATTTGACAAGTGAGGAAACCGACCTCCAGAAAGGGTATGTGATAAGCTGGACTTAAGACAACTAGTAGGTCAAGCCAGAACTCAGAGCTCCAGTGGACCAAGTCTTACATACAAAAGGCTCATTGATTCAAGATAATGGCACAAAATATATTTTACTATATATTCACCAGCACGCTACGCTTTCTCCAATGTAATTGCCAAGGATGCAATTCCCTTCCCTTTAGCTCCTTCAGCTATGTCTACTGCTCCTTACTGGCTATTCTGCTTTGTAGTTAGTGGATCAGTGGTCAGCAGACAAAGGCTTACCCTCTCCCCCAAGATACCCATGTCCCAATCCCCAGGACCTGTGAATATGTTAAGTCACACGGCAAAGGGGAATTAAGGTTGCAGATAGAATTAAGGTTGCTAATCAACTGACCTTAAAATAGGGAGATTATTCTGGAGCATTGGAGCAGGACCAGTGTAATCACAGGGCCCTTAGAAGAAGAAGTAGAGGGACGTGGGGGAAGAGAGGTAGTGGAGATGTGATGTGAGAAGGTCCCCCACTGTTGCTGGCTTTAAGATGTGGGGTGGCCATAAGCCAAGGAGTGCAGGAGACCTCTAGGAGCTGGAAAAGGCAAGACTGGGTTTCTTTCCCAGAGCTTCCAGAAGTGAACATAGCTCTAATTTTTGCCCAGTGAGACTGTGTTGGACTTTTAACCAATAAAACCATAAGATAAATATATTTCTGTTGTTTTAACCCATCAAATTTGTGGTAACTTGTTACGGTGGCAATAAAAAATGAATATAAACTGTATCAAATTTCCATGCATGCGTCAGACCAAAGGTGAAATGCTAGTTGGTATGGACAGTAAGGGAAGATGGTGAAGAAAAATTTAAACTACGTTTTTAGTTACCTTGAATTTCAATGATTGCTTTCCCCTCTCCCCACCTTTTGATAAAGTCTCCTGTGAACAACAGGATGTTAATTGACCATTTGATCAGGTGCACTCAGATGGTAGATCTTGAGCAATATTTAAAGAAATTCTTTTACTCAGATATTTTTAGGAATGTTAAATGAATATACAATAGCTACCATTTCTGGAGGGCTTACTGTGTGCTAGAAATGTGAGTATATTGATAATTTAATTCTTATAATGAACCTGTGATTGTGGACAAGAAAAATAACGTTCAGAATTCAAAGTCCCACAGTGGAGATGTGGCAGAAACAGAAATTGGGCTCAGCTAATTTAACTTTGGAGCCTGAGCTTTAAGGCTCTTCGTTATACTGGCAGCCACACAAGGTGACTTGCTCCCCAGACAGACCATGGCTGTGCAGAAATGACTGCTCCACAGAGGGGCCATGGCGTGGAGGGAAGAGCTTCGTATCTGCGTTCAGTCACACTTGATTTTAGATTCCAATTCTGCCTTTTATTAGCTTGAGACAGGCATTTTACACCCTTGACTCCGGCCTCCTCCCCTAGTTTGCTGTATGAATTGGAGACGGTTTGTGAAATGCCAGCCCAGCGGATGGTCACGGTTTTTATTGCTCTTGAGCTCAAAATGCTCTTAGATTTGTATGATTATATATATAATTGTTTTACAGTCACCATAATATCCTAGTGCTTGCTCCTGATCATTTTTCATTTTGGATCTTTAAATGTTGCTTCAGTGTTAGTCTGTTGTGATTTTGATTCCATTAATTCTACTCACATGTTTTGAGCATTTACAGTGTACAGGTCATGATTCTCGCCGTGGTACTAAGTTCAGGGATAATCAGTTCCTTCTTTCTGTCCTCAGGAAGCCTAATAGTACATGGAGTGTGTTTGGAGTGGGGTAGGGGTAGACGAGCACACAGCCGACTCACACAACGTCACAGAGGATCATGGCAGGTCAATGCTAACAGAAGTACAAAATGCTGTGGTGTGTCAGGAAAGAGAAAGAGCAAACCTCATTGGAGGGGGGGACTCTCAAAGGAGTTCATGAAAAAGTTTGGTGCTTGAGATGAGCATTGAAGGATCCACGGTGTTTTCAGGAACAGAGGTGGTGAAGAGGGCGTGGAGTGGAAGAGACGACATGATCCAAGATGACATGAAGGAGTCCAGTCCTCTAGTTTGAGTGGAGAAGAGGCTGGGCTCTGGGGTGTGGACATATAAGAATGGCACGTCAAGCTTAGTGCCCACAACACATGACTGGTACTTTGGGAAGCATCACCTGGCAGGGACGTGTAGGAGAATCTAGAGTGGTGGGAGGAGGGAAGGTTGCGGGGTTCAGGGGTGGGAAGAATGAAGTGAAGATGGGTCAAGATGTCTCTGCTTCAGTGTAGAACTGTGTTTCTCACCTTTTCCCCCATTATTGCACCCCTAAGAAGCCCCTTTAGATACTTTTTCCCTAATCACCTTCTCCATTAAAATTTTTACAAGATATACAGTATATATGTTTATGTATTATATTTATGCCTTTGCTTTAGACATCAAGAGAGTAAATTTTTCACACACTCCAAGATCCAATTTTCACCCTTCCCTTAGGGTGGGCCCTGAGGACAATACGTGGTATGGCAGAGGGGAGGAGAGTCTGTGTCAGAGGGAGGTGAAGGCAGGGAGCATGGAAGTGGCAGAAATGGGAAGGCTGTGAGGGGGAACAGATGACAGCTCTTGCAGAAGAGAAGGACGCCGAGAGAAGATAGCACAGACCCATGGACCTTCTTCTGAGGAGGGACACTCACACGTGGTATGGCCATCTCCCTCTCCCTGCGCTCTCCCTTGGCTGTGGTCCACTCTCCTTAGAAAACTATGCTAGGTCCTCACCTTAGCCGGGAGGCCGAGAAGGTCCTTCTGCAGAGAATTTGCAGAACTCCTTTGTTCTGATTTTGCAAGGAGAGGAATGGCCTATCCACACGTCCACCTCTTAGATTCTGCTTCATTTCGCATTTACGGTCTGTGCCAAGGGCCCATGGGAGGACTTATTGGAACAATTAGTCAGAGTTTAGTTTTCTTCCAAGACCACAGAAGTGATGTTGTCCTTCTCGGAGTGCCCTATGATGACATGCATGGTGAAAATATGCTTGGTGACTGGCAGTGTTAACCTCACTCACTGGATTAAGATGGTGTCTGCTAGATTCTTGTTTTTCCTTATGTAAATGATTAATACCTTGGAGGAAATACACTAAGACTATGCTAATATCCTATTTCTCCTCAAAATTTTCCCAGTCACATTAGCATTCATTGGTATGTCTTGCCAGCAACAATTATTACTGTGGTATTTGCCTAAGGGCAATTTTTATTTTCCTCATTTTTTTTCTATATTAATTGAGATTATTCTGTAAGGAAGAGCTGTCCCTTCCCCCTACCCCCATCAATTTCTTGATTCATTTATTCATTTATATCAATATACACTCCTAGATAATTATTTTATTCTATGGGTTATAATTCATTATTACAATTACTTATTTCTTTGATCAAATTATTGCAGCTTTGCCCATGGGGAGCCCCTCCAGGTTGTATCCTTGTCTTTCTGGCATGCTCCTATCCTCTCCTGAGCACTTTCTTATTTTCCAGAACCACAAAATCATTCAGGATCATCTTGTAATTTTCCCAGCCCAATCCTGGAATCAACCTCTTTTCCAAGGAGCCCTGTTTCCTTTTATTGGAGAATGGTATATAGGAACCAAGACTGAGGTGGAATGACATTTTCCAGAATTCTCCACTTGCATGGTTCCAGACTGGCTCCTGCCACAACACCTGAGAGGTGGAAGTAACTTGCCAGGGTGGTTTTATTCTTTTTTTTTTTTTTTATGCCCCCAAGCTTGGGGCTCCGCTCTGGTGCTGGCGCAACTCTCACACACTGTCACGCGTGTTTTCTTATCTGCAAGATCACCTTGCTGGTAGCTTCTCCAGGTCCACTAGATTATCCTTCATCTTCTCCAACCCCTGGGCCAAGTGTGTATTTTGCTAGGTGACAAGAAAGGTGCTGGAGTCACATCATTTAATTTGGGTATTTGGAGAGACCAATATGGATTTCAGTCCCTCCTGGTGGGCTCTAGCTCATTGTCATGGGGTCCAGTTTGTCCTTGCTCTGCCCCGCTCCATGTCCATCTTTCTTCCCCAGCTGTCTGCCCTGCTGACTTTGGGGCCAGCACAGACACAACAGCCTTACAGCCTCACACAGACTGTTTAATCATCACCTGTCATTGTGTAAGGTCACATTCCCATAATAAATTCCTTGTTTTCTATCACTCTAGTGATCCTGCTCCTCTGACCTCACTCTGCCTGATACGGTTGCATAACCCTGCACAATCTCACCCTAGAACACTGCCCAGCAACTCTTCAATCAATTTTTGCTATTGAGGCAAAACAGGCATCTTTTTCTCCTTTTATGGCTGAGGAAACTGTGGGCAGAGGGATTCAGTGGCTTGACCTTGCTAGTAAATACCAGAGCCAGGATTTGAATTCAGGCCTTCTGAGCCCGTACCTAGTACACCTTGAGTGAGCACCATATGTAAATTGAAAGCAAAAGAGATACCATGTGAAAAGCTGCTCAGTGTCACCAGTAACCAGGACCACCCAAAAATAAGATGCAATTTGGATCTTATTGATCTTATTGAAAAGATGCATCTGGCGGGAAGAAGTTTTTAAAGGTTGATATGAGTAAAAGCCTTCTCTGTGAGAAGAGGAAACTCCTATGAACTGCTGGTGTCAACCAGTATAGTCACTTGGGAGGACAATTTGGTATTTACTAAGATTTAAGGGATTCATATCCATGATCCAGCAAGTTCATTTTGCACTGTCTGCTTCAGCACATGCTTCCACATGCGCGCAAGGAGGCATTTCCAGAGACGTTCAGCAGAACAAGATGAATGTGCGTCAGCAGGGCTAAAAGCATGACTGTCCATCCATACTCCAGAACAAAATAGATCTTTTGTACACTAATGTGGAAAGCACTTCATGAATATTGTGGAATGAACTAGAAGCAAATCATAAAATGATATGTTTAGTAGAGTACAGTCCATGTGAAAACACACAAATTAAACAGGGCTATATATTTTCCATGAGCGAATATATGTAAGTAAAAGTATTTTTTAAGAAATTGGCAAGCTAACGATGATTAGAAGAGAGAGAGAAGAAACAGAGATTGGGAGTGATAAAGTTGAATTTAATTTATAATGTTTTATTTCTTTTGCAAAGAAAATGAATTTATTACCTGTGTAATTAATTTTTTTGCTCTAAAAATAAAGGCACTATGTTTGAAAGATGAGTTATAGGTCTCACTGAGTATTAAAAGAGGAATGGTATCTTTGAAATAATTTAGTTAGCACTCCTATTTTATAGAGGAGGAAACTGGTGCCCAGAGACAGGAAATGATTAGCTGAAGGTAGAACGCAGTAAAAATTTGAAATTAGGAGTGTCTCAGAAAAATTGGCAGTAGAATTTCTGAAATTATTTGTTAATAATCTCTGATAATACTTGGATGAAACCAGAATGTATTTCAGGACACCATTGTGGGACCCGCTGAACAAACCAGTCCCAGCTTTGGTGTCATGATTTGGTCTGCTGACAATGTTGCCCAAGGACCCTGTTAAGATCATGCCAACACCTTATTCTCCTCTTTGATTCCTACAGCCTGTTCTAATTCTGTAAGTTCTTCTAACATCTTTGTTGCCTCAGGAAATCCATTTTCTCTGTAGCATGTTCAAAACGACTTTGATCTTTGTCTTTCCTTCAAGAGATGAGCCATCTTTGCAACATTTACCTGGAGGGCAGAACATTCAGAGGCTGTTCCTTACAAAGCCATTCTTTAAACTAACAGAAACATGTTGTTAGTAAATTTTAAGTTCATTTTTATGATGCCCAGGAAGGAGGGAATTGAGTTCTGCTTCTACAAATGTACATCCCAGTCATGGGTTGCCTGATGACAGTTTGGTTGGGGTGATGAACCATGTATACAGTGGTGGTCCCACAAGATTATAATGGAACTGAAAATTCCTCTGGCCCGGTGATGTCATAGCCATCTTCACGTCATAGCTTAACGCATTACACATGTGTTTGTGGTGATGCTGGTGTAAACAAACCTGCTGTGCTGCCAGCTGTATAAAAATCCAACACACTCAATTGTGGACAGTACATAATACTTGATAAAGATGATAAAGAGCTATGTTACTGGTTTATGCATTACTGTACTATACTTTTTATTGTTATTTTAGAGTGTACTCCTCTCTCTTTCTCTCTCTCTGTCTATACACACACACACACACACACACACACACACACACATATATATACAAAGAAGCCTCAGGCAGGTCTTTCAGGAGGTGTCCAGAAGGCATTGTTATCATAGGAGACGACAGCTCCATGTGTGTTACTGTCCTTGAAGACTTTCTGAGGGATGAGATGTGGGTCCTGACCCTGCATAGGCCTAGGCTAATGTATGTATTTGTGTCTTAGTTTTTAACAAAAAAGTTTAAAAAGTAAAAATAAAAAGGAAAAAATACTAAAAATTCAAAAAGCTTATAGAATAAGAATATAAAGAAAAATATTTTTATACGGTTGTACGTGTTTGAGTTTTAAGCTAAGTGTTATTAACACAGTCAAAAAGTTAAAAAAATTAAAAGTTTTTAAAGTTAAAAAGTTATAGTACACTAAGGTTAATTTATTATTTAAAAAAGAAAAATTTAAAAAATAAATTGAGAGTAGTCCAAGTGTGCAGCGTTTATGAAGTCTACAGCAGTAACGTCCGAGGCCTTCACATCACCCGCCACTCACTGACCCACCCAGAGTAACTTCCAGCCCTGCAAGCTCCACTCACAGTAAGTGCCCTCTACAACTGCACCATTTTTATCTTCGGTATCATAATTTTTACTGTACCTTTTCTATGTTTAGATAGGTTTAGAGACGCAAATACTTACACCATGTTACAAGTACCTATAATATTCACTACAGTCACAGGCTGGACAGGATTATAGCCTAGGCACCATAGGCCATACCATGCAGCCTGGGTGTGCAGTAAGCTACGCCAAAACTACACTCTGTGATGTTTGCACAGTGACAAAATTGCCTAACGATGCATTTCTCAGAATGCTTCCCCAGCATTAAGCGACGTGTGACTGTAATTGCACTTGGCCTCCTCAAGGGAATAACCACAGAGCAGCCCGACAGGTATGAGTCCCTTTGGCCGGTAGCCTAATTACATGCTGCTTGTAGGCTCTGCCTGATGAATAGAATCCAAGAGTGTCCGAACTTGTACTCATCATTTAAGTCCCATATATGTCATCCCCGATT
>RJWJ010046486.1:0-11340 GCA_004363605.1 Indri indri | reverse complement strand
GTGTCTTATATCTCCATATTTTACATTCTTTTGGTGGTTCAAGGAGTGGAAATTGTTGTGATGTTTTCTATTTTATCTGTTCCAAAGCCTAAAACCTTAAAATCAGATCAAAACTCAAGACTACTCCTGTAGTCTTCCACTCCTCAATACAGCTGGGGGACCTGGAATTTCTGGGGTACAATACGGAAGGGCAGAATAGGCCAAATGGCAAGTTGCCACTATTGCTGAGATCTTAGGCCATTTACAAAGCGCACAGCAAAAATGAGCTTCTGTGTTTCCTGCTCTCAGGTCCTGTTTCCATAATAATTCATGAAGTCAGAAAGAGAACAGGATAGGAGATGTGGTATAGGATGTATTTTTCTACACTGATGAGACAGAATGAACAAATTAACAGTCCTAGAGCTCATAGACATAGGGGTTGATATTAACTTTCTACAGATAGCAGGTTATTTCTTCAATGATCTCTCATTTGCCTTTCTAAATGTCTTCATAGATTTTCTCTGAAGATAGCTAAGAATGGCAGAGTAACTCAAATGAGGTCCCCACTTTATTTTTTTTGCATGTGGTTTTCTCATCATAGCATCATTAACTTGAAGGAGGAATGCCATTTCCAGGGCATACACAATTTATACTGCACTTGGTTTGGCCACACTCCATACTCTGTTCTTAGCACCTTCAATCTGGAATAACAAGAATGAAATCTTCTCTTTTCTTAGGTTGTCTACAGTTCCATAATGATATTATGACTTGTGGACACATACCTCTGAGTCATTGACTTTATAAATTTCTCTCTTCCAAGTATCCCAGGTAAATTTTTATCTTGAAATAAAAATGATTATCTTTCTTATCAACATTGCCAACTGAACAGATGTGTTTAACCATCAGTTTATATGAGTTCATATTTTATCTTAATTTGTTGAATGTGTCATAATTTGTATAAAATAATGCTGTGTAAGTATATATTATATTATCTAATTATGTTATACATAAATTTTATTCTAATAATTTCTAATAAAGTTAAACATTTGTGTACACAATTATGACTCAGAAATTTTCCCACATAACTCTTTGAAGAATTGAGGACAGGTGTTATCATAACCTAAAGAACTGAGAGTTTCAGACTGGCTTTATAATTTTCTGATTTCTCAACAGTATGTAAGCAGTAGATTTGAAGCTTTAACTTATTTCTGGTGATATATATCATTGTTTTCCATTGTACCACATTACAGTGTTTCTAATGTTTAAAGAGTGATGAGAGAAAAGGGTCACACACTACTGTTAATTTTTGCTTAACTCACTTGTGATAGTGCAAAATATGGATTTTAAATAATATCTTATTGTCAAGTGGAAGGGAATTAAGATATTTTCCCTACAAAAATATTTTAATACTCTTAATATATTAGGTCTGATGGACTAATGAGAAACCCAGTCTCTTTTGCAACCTTATTAGTTGCAATATTAATAGTTGTATTGCAAAGTTAATTGCAACATTCAAAAAAATAATGTTTTCTGTTCTTATTTTAAAAATGTCAAATTTGACTATTATTGTCATTCTTTTTTATTAGTATTATTTTTAATAGACAACTTACAATTGTACACATTTATGGGGTATAATGTGAGGTTTTGATATATGTATACAATGTGGAATGATTAAATTGAACTAATTAACATATCCGTCACCTTGCTACCTATCATTTTTATGGAGAAACACTTAAAATTTACTCCTTTAGTTGTTTTGAAATATACATTATTATCGACTATAGTTACCCTGCTATACAGCATATCTCAAAACTTATACCTCCTATCTATATGAAAATTTGTGCTCTTTGATCAACAGCTCCCCATCCCCCAAACCTCAGGCATAAAAACAGACACATTTGCCAGTGGAACAAGATGGAGAGCCGAGAAGTAAACTCATGTATTTCTGGTCAATTGATTTTCCAAAGAAGTGCCAAAAACATACAATGGAAAAGATGCTGTCTTCAATCAACAGTTTTGGGAAAACTGTCTATCCACATACAGAAGAATGAAATTGGATCTTTATTTTATACCATATACAAAATTCAACTCAACATAGATTAAAAACTTAAATATAAAACCTGAAACTGTAAAACAACTAGAATAAAACACAGGGGCAAAGCTGTACAACCTTAATTTGGGCAATAGTTTTTTGGATATGACACTGAAAGCACACAAAACAAAAGCAAAAATAGACAGATGAGATGGTACCAAACCGAAAAGCTTTTGCACATCAAAGGAAACAGTTAAGAAAGTGAAGAGACAACCCACAGAATGGTAAAAAAAATTTGCAAACCATATATCTGATAAGGAGTAAATATCCAAAATCTAGAAAAAACTCAAACAATTCAATAGCAAGAAAATAAATAACCCTATTAAAAAATGGCCAAAAGACCTGAACAGATATTTCTTAAAAGAAGACACACAAGTATCAAATAGGTACATGAAAAATGCTCAGCACCAGTAATCATTAGGGAAATGCAAATTCAGATCATGGTGATATATCATCTCACACTGGTTAGAATGACTTTTATCAAAAAGATGAAAGATAATAAATGTTGTCAAGGATGTGGAGAAAAGGGGACTCTTGTACATTGTTGGTGGACATACAAATTAGTACTGCCATTATTATATGCAAGTTCCTCCAAATACTAAAAACTGAACTACCATATTGTTCAGTAATACTGCTTCTGGGTATACAAAGGAATTGAAATCAATATAGTGAAAGGATATCTGCCCTCTCATGTTCATTGATGAATTATTCAAAATAGTCAAGATATGGAATCAGACTTGGTATACACAATGCCTCGGTAACTGGCAAGACAGGAGGACTGGCAGCTCTGTCACTCTGTTGTGGGGGCTGACTTTATTTGGAATAGAGAATGGAGGAACGCATCTGTTAAGGCTTTCTAAAAAAATAGAGATCTTAGTAGTGAGCAATTAATAACAGAATAATAGTGAATTAAGAATAGAAGGCAAAGCTAGGTGTAGTGGTGTGGGTTTGTAGCCCCAGTCACTTGGGAGGCTGAGGTGGGAGGATCACTTGAGCCCAGGAAACTGAGCCAAGTCTGGGCAACATAGCGAGACCTTGCCTCTCTAGCTGTAACAAGAAATAACACATAAGGAAAACTTGTGTCCAGCCATTGGCTCAACAGTAAGCTATGTAGACCCAGAATTTCTACTAAGCAATCAAGCTTGAAAATTAAAAGTGAAGGTCAAAAGAACTTTATGAAATTAGTTCAGCCAAATCACTAAGCAAATACGTTAGCACGAAACAGCAACATCAACCCCTGGTTGGTGGTAGGAAGAGGGAGATCAGAATCCAGTGTTGCTGAATTATGTTATCTAGAATGTCCAGTGTTGTAGTCTGGAGTGCGAGGAAAGACCACTTAGGCCGAATTGAGCCAAATCTGAGTCTTTATTAGCTGGCCAGCGACCACCCCTGCCCGCGTAAAAGCAGTACGAGAGGATGGCAAAGGCCTCTAGCTTCCACAGCGTTTTTATACTATTTTTAGGGAGGCTACATGACATAGAGCAAAAGAAACAAAAAGCAGGATGTACAATGAATATTTCAGTGACACAGAGTCATGGGAGGGTTCCCCATAGATCTCTGGCACCTAACCTAGAAGTACAGCACATTCTAAGTTACAGATTAAACAAAGGACAATTTTCCAGCTGCATATTACTCGGGAGTTGCATTCTTGAGGCAATTAGGCCTTGAGCATCTTTTGGGGAGGCTACGCGATATAAAGCAGGTGTCCAGGGAACAAAGGCGGGCAGTGAAGTCAGGGTTACAGTGACACAGAGTTATGGGAACTGTTTGCTCCACCGCACCCTGGAGCCAGAGCATAGACGAAAAACCGATTACAATTTTAAGCAAGCGAATTCACAGAAGCAGAAGGCAATTATTAATCAGGCAAATTAATTAAGCAATCCTTTTATCTGGCTATATAACTATGATTTAAACTTTATTTATTAAGAATAAACCATCATTTGTAAACCACCACATCCAGTTTTCAACAAAAATTTATGAAAGTCAAAGGAACAGGGTGATGTGTACCTTATGGGGGGTGGTTAAAAAAGACAAGCAAGAGAAACTGCCTTTCCGGGTACCCAGATATTAAACTTAGCAAAGATTGCAAAGCAGCTATTACATATATGTTCAAAGAACTAAAGAAAATTGTACTTAAAGAATAAAGGGAAAAATTGATGACAATGACTCATCAAATAGATTATCAATAAAGAGGTAAAATTTTTTACAAACAAGAACCACACGAAATTCACTAAAGGGGCTCAATAATAGATTTGAGCTGGGAGAAGAAAGAATCAGCAAACTTGAAGATAGGTTATTAGAAAGAATGCAATCTGATGAACAGAAAAAAAAAGAATGCAAGAAAATGAACAGAATCTCAGAGACCTGTAGGATACCATTAAGCACACCAACATTATGCCTAATGGGAAGAAACAGAGACAGCAAAAGGGGCATAAAAATACTCAAAGAAAAAATTGCTGAAAACTTCCAGATATAATGAAAAACATTAATCTACACAACCATGAAGCTCAACAAATTCCAAGTAGAATAAACTTTAAAAGATCCATATCTAGATATATCGTAGTCAAAATGTTGAATGCTAATGACAAAGAGAATATTTTAAAACTAGCAAGAGAAAAACAATGCATCATGTACAAGTGAACATCCATAAGATTATCAGGGGATTTCTTCTCAGAAACAGTGGAGGCCAGAAGGTAGCCAGATGACTTATTCAAAGTGCTAAAAGAAAAGAGCTGTCAACCGAGAGTCCTATATATAGCAAAAACGTCTCACAATGAAAGCACAATGAGCATTAAAACACAAAACAGAGAAAATTTTTTTCTAGCAGATGTACCTTACAAGACATGCTAAAAAAAAGTTGTCCAGGCTAAAAGGAAGTGATACCAGATGGTAATTCTGATTGACATAAAGAATGCCAGTAAGTATAATAACATAGAAAATAGTAACTATAAAAGACAATATAATTACGTGTTTCTTTTCCTTTCTTAATTTATTAAAAAATGATACCATGAACAGTATCCTCAAAATTGAATTGTTGATACTATAGCACATAAAGATATAACATATTTGACAAAACAGCACAAAGGATTGGAGAAGAGGAAGCTATAGTGCAGAATGGAAGGAACATTCTGATATTAACTCTACTCCATAACAAGAAGACTATCAGCAAAGGTAAATAATTATTTTAATTAAAAACATTATATTTTTTCTCCTTCTCTTAGTTTCTTAAAAAGACCCAAGTTTCTGTAAAGCAACAATTATTGATATAACACTGTATTATTGTGTTTGCTATATATATATAATATATTTGACAATAATAGCACAAAGTGGGGAGTGAAGAAAACTGTAGTAGTCCCCACTATACAGTCTCCTGTATCTGCAGGGGATACATTCCAAGACCCCCAGTGGATACCTGTAACCACGGATAGCACCAAGCCCTTTATATACTATGTTTTTCCTATGCATACATACTTATGATAAAGTTTGAGGTGCAACAGCAAAACTAGCATGAATTTCTTTTTCCTTTTTCCCAATTTCACAGGTAAAAGATTTGTTCTTACTCTAGATCTTAGCAACCTGAGCATACGATGTTTTTCTTTCCTTATTAGGCTGAGAACTTCTACCTTTTCACTTAGAGGAATCACTGTATGGCTTTTCTTTAGCATATCTGAATTGCCAATACCAAGACACTTGTGTTTTGGGGCCATTTTTGGGTAAAACAAGGTTTACTTTTATGTTAACACTGTGATATCATGACAGTCAATCTAATAACTGAGGAGGCTACTAAGTGACTAAGGGCAGGTAGCATATACAGCATGGATATACTGGACAAAAGGATGATTCATGTCAGCAGCAGGATGCAGCAGGATAGTGTGAAATTTCATCACACTACTTAGAATGGTGCATAATTTAAAATTTAGGAATTGTTTATTTTTGAAATTTTCCATTTAATATTTTCAGACCATGGTTGACTATGTGTAACTGAAACCAAGGCAGGTAAAACTGCAGATAAGGGGGGATTACTATACAGTGAAGCAAATTGTCTATATACCACTCAATTAAGTTGGCATAAGTATGAAGTAAATTATGATAATTTGAGATTCATACTGTAATCCCTAGATTAACCACTAGGAAAATAACTCTAAAAACATATAATTAAAAAAAATAGTATCCAATTTGCCAACATTGGGTCAAGTGCTGATATCTGACCTAGAAGATAGTTCAATGTATTTGGCTAACATGACTAGTAATCACAAAAATTACTTTTTCATTTCCATAATGTATAAAATTGTAGATGAGAAATGGCTAACTAGCTGAGAACTTTTTCAGCTTTTGTTTTTTGTCAGGTATGGCAATAAGACTAGTTTTGGCGAATGGACTATAATCAGAAATCTCTAGTCTCCTAAGAAGAAGACATTGTTCCTAAGTGTTTTATTAACCATTCAGCCAGTTAAATACAGATTTCTTACAAGCTTTAGGGGATTGTCCAGTCAGAAAATGAGGAAAAGTGTGACTCTCCAAATCAATACAGAGGAGAGCTTCCCACCATCTTGCCTCCATTTTAAATGATAGATATACTGTTACTACATTGGAACTATTGATATTTTAGTATTTATTTTGTATAGCAGTTTAGTGAGGCCTAATTGATTTAATTCCTGACGATAGTTTCAACAGATTCTGTTAAATGGCAAAGCAATTCTTCCTCCAAAAGAAAATCAAAATTTAATTTCATAACAAAAATGAATAATGGCTGTGTTCATATTCTAGACATTAAATATTGTGTTAAGACATATATATATATACATACATACATATCTTACACATAACTATAAAAATTACATTGAAATTATTTGTATAATCATCATATACCAAATCATATGTGGTGATTATTATCATCCCAATTGTTGAGAAGAGGAGAAAAAAGCTAAAAATATCTAAGTACATTGAACATTTGAATTTAAAAAAAAATCTTTCTAGCTCCAAAAACAGATTTTAACCACTACTTCACCCACTATGTGATAAATTGCTTTTGGTAATCTGAAAGACTCTGGTTTTAGTATTAATTGACATTAAAATTTAGTACTTATATGTATTTTTTAATGTTCTTTGTTTTCTTCTTTCTTTTTGAAATTCTTTTCCTGTTTTTATTTTAATAGAATTAGGGGGTATAAGTTGAATTCCGTTACAAAGTAATTGTTTTTGATATTCTGTTTTACTCATTCTACACAATATCTTCCAAAAGACTCTTTTATTATATTAAAATGTCCCCTTTAAAACTTCACTCTCATGGCAAGCAATTCAATTTTTGCTAATACATGTAATTCCTCCCTTAAAACCTACCCATTTCTTGAAAAATAAAGTATCAAGACTAATATAAGAAAAAGGATTAGGATATTTCATTTAAATTCATCTGGCATAATTTCATTCAATTTGAGCTATCAGAAACTATACTTTGTACCAAGTTATATCTAAAGCTATTGGTCTCTGTAGGCTATTCACTGTAGGTTTGCTAACACTATATGGTCCCAGAAATGTAATGCCACAACATGGGCCAGACCAAATTCTAAAAACTGTTATGACTGCCTATGCAAGTTAGTACCAATACATTTGTCTTTTAAATATACTCTTTATTCAACAAGGAAAAAAGATGCATGACTTTAATAGGTTGTTTCATTAAAACTGAGCTTCTGATTCCACTCACTCACATCAAACAAACTGCTCTTCTTATAGCCTTTCCCTTCTATGTTTAACACAACCCCATTTTTTTCTGTCACTCATTAAAAAAAGAAAGAATTACTGGTCATATGTGACTCTTCACTTCCTCTCACACCCCACATGCAACCCTCCAGGAAATGCTGTTTGTTCTTCTTTCAGAAAGACATCTGAGCCTGACCACTTTCCCTCTACTCCCTCTCCACTCCGCCTGCTGGTCTTCTCCTGGGAGCCAGGCCCACTCTCCCTCTGATCACCACAATGGCCTTCTTATCGCTCTCCCAGAGTCCATACTTTTTCTGTTTATTCTCAACATGGCAGCCAGAGCCATCCTTTTAAAACGTGAAATGAAACAATTCAGCGTGCCCCACAGATACCACCCATGGCTCTTGCTAATCCACGCAGGGTACAATTAAGTTTCTAAAATAGCCTCATTGACTCTACACAATCATCCCCCTTCTCATCTCCTATTATTCTCTTCTTGCTTACTCTACTTCCAGCAAACTGTGATCCTCAAACACTTGAAGGACACTCCTGCTCTAGGGCCTCCACACTGCCACTGCCTCTGCTTCAAAAGTGTCCCCCACTTAACCACAGTGCTCACTCTCTCACCTCCAAGTCTTGGCTCATATGCTACAGGCTCACCAAGACCTACGCTAATAATTTGCCTAAAATTCCAATCACATCCAAGTGATGCCTTCCACTGCTCATCTGTCTAATCCTCCTCTACATTTTCTCTTTTTCTATAGCACTTCTTACTATTATATAATTTACTTATTCATTATTTTTCTTGTAATCACCTCTCTTCACACTCTAAATTAAGCTCCAAAAGCACAAGGGTGTTTGTTTCATTTATTTTTTGACAAAAATATTGCCTAGTACATAGTTGACTCTCAGTACCAATTTGATAAAGAATGGAAGTGGAAATTTAATTAAATATGTGTGCTCTCATGTGGTATTGAAAGGAATAAGTTATTTTTTGTAACAGCATTTGATTTTTTTAAAGAAGATTCTATAATAACATTATAGTAGCATCTCATTCTAACACAAAAGAGAAGCATATTGCCCATATATCCATCATTTTGGAGGAATTAATCAAAATATCTTAATTCAAACATCCATTGTCCTGATAATTGACAATGTTCTATGGAGATTAGAAAAGAGGAAACTTACTTTAATCAAATGCTTTAAATTAACTATAAATTAAAGCTAAACCATTATACACATAATATTTCTTTTGTATAAAATCACTATAATGTAGATTTTTAATCAATCCCATTTTGAGTGCAATTACCCAAGGACACATAGCTGAAGGCTTCATGAAGCTTCTATGATTCAAAATTATATATTTGTTTCAGAACTCCTTCTGAACAAATAAATGAATTTATTGTAAAACTTTATAAAGAAATGAATGAGAAAACTTTATTTTCTTTTCTTATAAAGTAATGTTCATCAAAATTCTATGGCATAAAATAAGTATAAACCAATATTTGGAAATAAAATAGTAGTAATAAAGTACTAAATATTATAAATATGTCGAAGAGATGAATATTCACAAAATAAGAAATCTCACATACTATTTTAGAAACCAAGTTAGTTAAAATGTTCAGGTAGTGTTCTCATTTCTTTTTGCAATATCTGGCCTCACCAGGATGTCCTCTACAAGAGAGAGCTTTGAAGTTCACAAAATTTGATTCAACATTGGCATATCAACCTGACTTCAAAGAGATTTACACTGCTAAAGAATTTCACCAAGTTCAAGAAAGAAAGCAGAATCTAAACTTCCTGTGAAATTTGTCTTCAGAGTACCTGGTAACTTCAACAAAATTACATACATCTGAGTATCAAAAACAGTTTAATTCACACAAAGCATTTTTTAATTTCCTATTTGTTGAATATTCATTACAATATGGAAATAGAAAAACAAAAGTTTGGATGTTTAGTATTCGGAAATAAAGCTTTTCTGAAACACATATTTAATACTAGGTAAGAAAGAATACTGGCATAGACTTGCTTTTTCTTGCCCATTTATATGTGTAACACTGGTTTATCAATCTCATTTTTAATTTCTCCACAAAACCTTTCCCTAAAACTCCACTTATTTTTTACAGTCATGAGTTAGGGAACTTTATTTCATTTAACATTTACTGCATTTAACATTTGTTTCATTCATTTCATTTAACAAAAATTTCCAGCCTGAAAATTACTTTCAGATATTTCCTTCAGTGTGTCTTGCTCTTTTGTTCTTTCTTGTGGTCATGGCATCTTCCCTCACTCTCACCTCTCCCAAACCCACCCCATTATAGTAGTATTAAAATTTATAGCTGTGGAAGTGCTACTTACCTACAAAGTTCATTTGAATGTTCCCTCTATTTGCAGTGTCTTTTGCTGTTTTCAAGACTACACATTTTATCATCCTAACATTTTTCTGTATGAATGAATGACTATAATTTAATTGAAGAAAAATTTATTTGTTTTGCATCAAACTATTATATATTATATTATATATTATATTGTATATTATATTATATTAATATATTATATCTATATACTGGGTGAGTAGAAAGTGATCAAACTACATTTATAATTACTAAGTCAGGCCTGTTTTCTTGTAGGGTTAATATTCCACAATTAATAACAATGCATATACTTTATAATGTAAAAAATCCTTTTATATGTATTATTTCCTTTAATTCTCATAGGAATCCTATTGATTTTCAGATTTAAATAAATAAGGCATTTGAAAAAGTATTACTTTATGAGAAGTTTAAGAGATTGATATCCACTAATAGAAATTTTAATAACTACATTTTATTAAGCTATTTCTATTTGTGAAGCAATGTGCTAACCTATAGAGAATGTGCTATTAGCCTTATTTTGCAAATGAAGACATTAAGATTTAGACAGATTCTGTGGTTTTTGGGTTGAATGTCCTGTATATGTCAATCAGGCCCATTTGTTCTAAGGTTCTGTTTAAGTCCATAATTTCTTTGTTAATTTTCTGTTTGGAGGATCTGTCCTGTGCTGTCAGTGGCGTGTTGAAATCTCTGGCTATAATGGTGTTGCTGTTCTTCAAATTATTTAGGTTAAGTAAAGTTTGCTTTATGAATCTGGGTGCACCTAGGTTGGGTGCATACATATTTAGAATTGTTATGTCTTCTTGTTGAACTGTACCCTTCACCATTATATAGTGGCCCTCTTTGTCTTTCGTTACTTCTGTTGATTTAAAAACTAAGTCGTCTGAGATCAAAACTGCTACACCAGCCTTCTTTTGGCTTCCATTTGCTTGAAATATTGATTTCCACCCCTTTACTTTGAGCCTAAATGCTCCTTGCAGGTTAGACGCGTTTCCTGAAGACAGCAGATACCTGGCTTGTATTTTTTTATCCATTCAGCCAGTCTATGTCTCTTGAGAGGTGAGTTCAAGCCATTCACATTTATTGAAAGAACTGATAAATGGGGTAAATTGTTCATCAAACTGTTGAGTTGCTTTTTGTTGCTTTGTTTTCTCTCTTGAGCCTTTGTTGATTCTAGCCTTTGATCTTTAGCTTTTGAGC
>RJWJ010046485.1:0-11337 GCA_004363605.1 Indri indri | reverse complement strand
TGCAAACACTACAAATAAAACACAATTGTACTGATGAATTTCCCTTCTTTTTACATATTAAAGCATTTCACTGGATTTTTGCAAGGTACGTTTTATAATTATTTATGAAAATAACATAAAAGGTCTGTAATTTAAAAAATCTAAATAAACACAAACATAAGTCTGCAGTTACCAATCACATACATACATATATATATATGTACAACAGCTTTCAAAAATGTTTAACAACTAAATGGTATTGCTTAGATTTATTTCATTGCTGATGGCATCACGTTACAACAGGCCACAGCAGGCTCAAGGCACATCTAATGATCTACTCACAATTATTTGTGCTTGGAATTGTCAATAATTGAAGATCCAAACGGTTAGAAAAGCCCCTTGTAAGTTCCCAAAATGATTTTCCATGTTAAGAATATCTCATTTTAAGAAAGTGCTTAGAATAATAAAAATAGAGAATTCAGTGAGATTTTATAGATTTTATAATCCTGTAGTTTCAGACAAAACTAGCAATATTATCATCAAAGATATCATCTGAATCAAAAAAACAGGTGTTTTGACTTAAGTACTCTTCCTTATGGGTTTCCATTTACTTTAACATATCCCTACAAAGTCTAAGCCACAGGCAAAGATTAACTGGTAGCCCAGAGTAATAACATTGGTTCTGATCAGACAATCATCTCTTCTTGCTTTGGTTCTTCTTTTTAGTTAGCTGGCTCAGAGAGGGTATTTAATGCCCATATAACATTAACACAAGCCCAGGAGAGTCAGGTTGCAGTGAGCTATAATGATGTCACTGCACTCCGGCCTGGGCAACAGACTGAGAACCTGTCTCCAAAAAAAAAAAGGAAAACAATTTCTTTTTTTTCCTCTCAATATTAACACACTAAAACATTACCACTAAAGCTAATATGAACTTCAAGTTACTCTTTCATAAAAGAACCCACAAACATCAAGAGAAGCTTTTCAAAAATCAGGTTCCAGGCCAAACGTGGTAGCTCACACCTGTAATCCTAGCATTCTGGGAAGTCAAGGCAGGAGGATCAGTTGAGCTCAGGAGTTCAAGACAAGCCTGAGCAGGAGCGAGACCCCATCTCTACCAAAAATAGGAAAAGAAAAAAAAATTAGCTGGGCATGGTGGCATGCACCCATAGTCCCCAGTACTCAGGAGGCTGAGGCAGGAGGATCGCTTGAGCCCAGGAGTTTGAGGTTGCTGTGAGCTAAGCTAGACGCCACAGCAGGCTAGCCTGGGCAACAGAGTGAGACTTTGTCTCAAAAAAAAAAAAAAAAAAAATCAGGTTCCAAAATGTAACCATTTGGGGTGTGTTATATCGTCTATCCTTAGAATGTGATACACTGAAATAATACCCTTCCAGAACTACTGGCACTGTGAGCACTATTAATACAAATACCATATAGTCTCACTAAGGAGATTGACCCCTCCTCCTTATATTTGCGGAAAGAATACAGAGACTGGGGGAAGGACAAAAGAAAGTATGAAGCAACAAACTGACAAAATCTATTTAATAAATATGATATACTATAAGAAGTACTGATTCGGATTGCTTGATAACAACTAACGAATCTACCACTAGCACAACACCTTATAAATATTAAATATTCTGCTTATTCTAATAAAACCTATCCATTGATTTACCTGGAAAAGTCAACTATTATATTCCTAATAGTTAAACATTCACATTCTAGAACAGGCTAGGACACAAAACAAATATCAGTAATAACTAAGAGAAATATATTATTTTTTTACTTAGTATGGAACATTACCCTTCATTCTGTAACAAGTCCTCAACTAAGCATTTACAGTATGTTTAATGAAAGCATGTAGAGGGGGAAAAACCTGTCCAGCATCTAAATTAACCTCCTTTATGTACTCTATGAACTTTCTATTTGAGACACAAAAGTATGTGTGATTAGGGAAATACTAATTGAGCTGAATCATATAAATTGTATTAAGTGGATGGTCAGAAATTCAGATACTGTAAATGTGTTCCCTATCTCCCAAGATAGTCTCAATGGTTCCATCATCTATGGTCAGCTTGGTTCTGCATGAACTTTGGACACCTAAGGCAAAATCAAGCCCAGTATTTTTTAAAATATACATGAAAAGCTTTTTTACTTTGTTACAAAACACAATTCAAAACACACACATGGTATATTGGTTTTGAATGTAATGCTATCACATACAGACTCTAATTTTAACCTTTACTTGAGAAACTGGGATTTAGAGATGATTAATATCATCACACCATAATCACATCATCCCACAGAGACAGCAATCCCTTAAGACATTTAGAAAACATGATGATGCAAGATTGAAGCCTTTGTTCCACTGTACAGTACATCAACTTTTTTCAAGTTTCCCAAAACTTAACTTAGGCTCTAGTTCACCCTGAGGCAACAATTCCTTCATTATACACCATTGTTGTTGTTTTTTTTTTTTTAACTGTATGTTATTCAATTCTCCTTTCCCCAAAGAACTATGTCAAAAATCAGAAACAGGGATAAAAATGTACATACAAAGAATGTCCCATCACAGTATTATAACAAAAAAATTGGAACCAACCTAAGCATTCAACAATAGGAAAAATCAAATCAAGGTCTGGCTATAAAAATGGATTGCCACAGGCATTAGAAACCATGTCCTCAAACACATTCGATGACATGTCAAATGCTCGTGATACGTTAAGTAGAAAAAACCAGGAAACACCACTATATATGAAGAGTATACTGCCAATTTATGGATATATGCATAAAAATAGTCTTAAGAAAAATAACAGGTGGGAAGATTAGGAATGATTTTATTTTTGCCATACTCTCCTGTGGTTTTTTTTTTTTCAACAAGATCCAAAGTCCATGAATACTTTCCTGTGTTTTTAAACTTTCTACAATGAATATGTGTCAGTGCCTATATACTTGGCACACAGTAGGTACCTCAACAAATATTTATCTGTGTTGTAGATGCAATGTTTGTAAAAGGGTATCTTTAAATACCTATTCCTTTCAGACTATTTGTATAAATGCTTAAGTGCTTTTTTTTTTTTAAGAGACGGGGTCTCACAATGAGATATCACCTTACCCCAGTTAGAACAGCTTTTATTAAAAAGTCTAAAAACAACAGATGTTGGTGTGGATGCAGAGAGAAAGGAATGCTTATACACTGTTGGTGAGACTGCAAATCAGAATAACTTCTATGGAAAACCATATGGATAGTCCTCAAAGAACTAAAAGTAAACCTACCATTCGATCCAGCAAGCCCACTATTGGGTATCTACCCAAAGGAAAAGAAGTCATTTTATCAAAAAGGCACCTGCACTCAAATGTTTATTGCAGCACAATTCACAACTGGAAGGATGTGGAATCAACCCAAGTGCCCATCAGTTCATGAGTGGATTAACAAAATGTGGTATATATGCATATAATGGAATATTACTCAGTCATAAGAAGGAAGAAATAATGCCTTTTGCAACAATTTGGATGGAACTGGAGACCATTATCTGAAGTGAAGTATCCCAAGAATGGAAAAACAAACACCACATGTGCTTGCTATTAAACTGGAACTAACCAATGAGCACACATGTGCACAGAGGAAAGTAAAACTCCATGGAAATCAAGCAGGCGGAAGGGGGGAGGAGGGGAGAGACAAAAACCTACCTAACAAGTACAATGAACACTATTTGGGAGATGCGCACACTTACAGCCATGACTCAAGCATTACAAAATCGATCCATGTAGCCAAAAACATTTGTACCCCCTTAATACATTGAAATAAAAAAAAATAAAAAAAAACAAAACAGAGATGGGGTCTCTCTCACTCTGTCACCCAGGCTGGAGTGCAGTGGCCCAATCAGTAGCTGGGGCTATACAGGCTAGCACCACCACTCGTGGCTAATCTTTTTTTTTTTTTTTTAAACTATTTTTCTGTAGACATGGGGTCTCACTATTTTGCCCAGGCTGGCTTAAATGCTTTTCAACTATGAAACTGCACTGCCTCTTTAAGTATATAGATGACACGTTTCTAAAATGTTGTAACCCATAAAAGCAGGTGGACTTTCTCTCTCCCCTTATTCATTGTAACCTCCATATTTAAAAAGAGTTCAAAAAGAGAAAATTAATCTATTATGGGCAACTCTATCTAGATCTGACTATAAAATCAAGGCGTAAACATTCCATATTCAATGTTGTAAACAATCTCATCCATGAGCTCACTAAACATTCATACAACGTATATTAAAAAAAAAAAAAAGCTTTCTGAATATCATATTGGCTACTTTGTTCTAGGCTAAAAAGAAAATTCACCTGGAATCAAGAAAGGAGAGAGGGAAGAAAAACAAAATGCTATGAAAACCTATAGAATTTAAGCATTTTAGATGGTATCTGTATCAGGATAGGGTTTTGATTAGTGGTTTACCCTCAGAAACTATGTTGTTATCTTCCTACCTCTCTAGCACAAAAACAATTCTTAAAATTCTAGGGCTCACTGCTCTAGTCACTGAGTTAAGTCAAATGGTGTGAATAGATTATGACGCTCCTTTTCTACCAAGGCCTTGAAATCAGTGGAACGTTTTTATAACACTGTTTTACTTTAATTAGGATGAAGGTTGTTAAGTGAATAATTTCACAAATACCATCTTTGTAAGGCAGCGAACATGGCCACACAGCAACTACCGTAAGAGGAGCCCATTCGCTATTGAGCACTATAAAGTCATCTTTTACCAATATCAATACTCTATCTGACAAACTCCCTGGAAATCTCGGCTGGCAAAAAAGAATAGGTGGGTCAAGTTATTTCACAGGTCATGCCTTCGTGTGACAACCAGGAATACTTTAAAGAGCAAGTGAATGCAAAAGCACAAACCCTAACAGGTAGATAACAATCAACTAGCTGTAAGGAAAAAAAACATTTGTAGGGAAGTTAACACAGATTTCAGCTTTTGACAGTAAAAAAAATTTCCTCCACAATTTTATTCCTTTTAAAAAGAAACTTCTAAGTATGATTGCTCTCAGAACAAAAACACTGGAGGAAAAACCACAAAACAAGATCTTTTATGATTCCACTTGAGGATAAAAAAGAAAAAAGATCTTTTAAACAATGTCTTCCAATACAATCAAGGTCTTTTCATTCCCCCTAAAAGAAAATGTAGTGAAATAAAACAGGTTAAGGCTAGCCCCAAAACTCACCCTCAAACTGTCTCCGGACAGGAATAAGTTGTAGGGGTTGAGGATTCGTTCATAATGCCCTCTGATATGTGAGCCCACAGCTTTGCCAGGAGCAAACCCCATCTTGGTGGCAATTTTGGTCCATTTTCTATCCTTGCAAACAACTGCAAATCCACCTTCTTCTGCAACTAACTGTTAAAATAGCAAAAGAAATTAGAAACACCTATGTGGAAATAACTCCTAATTCCCTCATACCTAGGTATGACTCTGAGAACAAAATGCTCTTGGCTGTAGCCATTTTTTAAAAAACATTTCCCAAGTAAAAAGGAAAAATACATGCACTATTAATTTTAAGCTACAAAAATGAAACATCCCTTTCAACAGCATGGTCCATAAATGTTTTGTCCCCCCAAAGCTACTTTTCATTTCCCCAAAGTAGTCATCTGGGAAGAAGAATTGGGTTAACAGTTAAATCTCTACTAAAGAAAGGGTTCTAGTACTGGTCCTGTTCTGTGACTCTTAAAATCTCCATAAATTAAGGAGTAGGAAGCATGGCAGCATGTTTGATGGAAAGAACACAGGCTTTAGAATTCAGTCAATTTGGTAATGAATTACGTCAATTTTCTTTATCACCCTGAGCCTCAGTGTCCTTATCTATAACAACAGAAAGGAATAGATTGCAGGATTTTTGTAAAGCCTGAAAATGACAAAAACAAGTGGCAACAAAATATTCCACAAGATAAGGCTGCCAGACCTAAGAAGTAGAGCCTGATACTCATCACTCAACTGAACTGAGAATCTCATTTTACATATTTCAAACAAGTAGTTTCTTTTTAGACAAAGATGAAATTCATTCTGTCAGATGAGTAAGATGGTCATTAGCCCTTTACCTTATTAAGCTGAAACAAGTCCAAGATCTTCCTCTCCACATGTGGAATTTTCAGAGTACTCCCCTGTAACTCCCAGTACTTTGCAATCTGGTCCAAGAAATTCAATTTTACACGAGTTTGGGCCTAAATGACAAAGAATTGAGTTTTAACCTCACCTAGCTTATTTTAAAGCTCCTGCCTATTATCTGCCCATGTGTTATTTTCATTCTTGGAATATTTAAGTGTAATAACCACTTTCTGAATTCAACAGAGAATTAGTCAAAAAATATACAAAATAAAGCTGGTTAAGTATAATAAACAAACATTAACACAACAAAAATTTAATTTAGCCCCTGCCATGTAACAGGCAAGAAGTTAAATATTCAGTAAACCCTCCCATAATGTAAGTAGGCACTCTGAAAGGCACTTCATTTAAGAAGAACTATAAGCACAATTTCATGGGGTTCTTTTTTATTTTGTTTTTTTTGTTTGTTCTGGGGTCTTTTTAAACGTTTTTTTAGAGACAAGGTCTCACTCCGTCACTCAGGCTGGAGTGCAGTGGTGCCTTAACCTCCCAAGCAGCTAGGCCTTCAGGAGCACACCACCACATCCAGCTAATTTCATTCTTTTGTAGAGTTGGGGGTCTCATTATGTTGCTCAAGCTGTTCTCAAATTCCTGGCCTAAAGCTATCCTCCCACCTTGGCCTCCCAAAGTGCAGGATTACAGGTATGAGCCACCTCACCCAGCCATAATTTCAAGTTATCGTTGAAAATTTCATGACAAGTAAGCTTTTACATGCCTAACTTGGTCTTTTTACAATTGGATTTTTTTTTTTTTTGGAGACAGAGTCTCACTCTGTTGCTTTGAGTAGAGTGCCGTGGTGTCAGCCTAGCTCATAGCAACCTCAAACTCCTGGGCTCAAGCAATCCTCCTGCCTCAGCCTCCCAAGTAGCTGAGATTACAGGCGTGAGCCATGATGCCCAGCTAATTTTTCTATTTTTAGTAGAGAAGGGGTCTTGCTCTTGCTCAGGCTGGTCTCGAACTCCTAAGCTCAAGCCATCCTCCCGCCTCGGCCTCCCAGAGTGCTACTAGGATTATAGGCATGAGCCTAGATGCCCGGTCTACCACTGGATATTTTAAAGGCTTGTTCTCCACAAGAAGAAATTTTGTTTATTGCTCAAACACAGATCTAAAAGCAAGCAAGATCCTCTGAAAGATAAAAAAAATTTTTTTAAAAATCTAAAAACAGATTTACAGTGGTGATTCTATAAAAATTTTCTTTTCTTCTCTTTTGTTTTTTTTTGACTCAACACTCAATGATTTATAACAATTTTAATACGCCCTAATACTTTCAAAGAGGGTCCATCTGGAACACAGGCAACAAGAACACTAGTGAGGACATTACCTCTAATTCATTCAGCCTCTGGATACGTGGGGTAAAATGAAGTTTATCAACATCACATGCAAATGGTGGCTGCCAATCCTAGAAGAAAGCAAAGGCTCTTATTACAAGATTTTATAATTCTTTGACATTTAAGAAATTGTTTTAAAATTAAAACCCAAATTAAGTAAACCTGTCTCTAACAGGTCACTCTAACAAGTCAAACAAAATAGAACACAGGCTAGTAGTTTCTCAACCTCCTTCCCACCATAAAAGCAGAATATGAACACCCTTTCCCAAATAAATAATACAGTCCACACAGACCTCTCCCCATGTCCTTCCCACTGAGCAATGTCACTGAGTCTCAATCTCTGTTGAAAAACCAGTGATTTAAGAGAAAGAGACTTTGAATTCTCTATTACTATAGAGGCATTTGCCTTTTTATAAAACAGCTATAGTATCTATAAAATTTTTAATCTTCTAGTGAGATTAACTTTCATTATAAAAATTGAGGATAAGTTCTTCAGTGACGGTGGTGGGGGACAATTGACATCCAAATACAATTTCAAAAATGGTTCTCAGCCAGGTGTAGTGGCTCACTCCTGTAATCCTAATACTTTGGGAGGCCAAGGCGGGAGGATCACTTGAATGCCGGAGTTTGAGGTTGCAGTGAACTGTGATGATACCACTGCACTCTAGCTCCAGGCAACAGTGCAAGAACCTATCTCAAAAAAAAAAAAATTGCCTTAATGTCTATTCATATGTTGTTCTTCAGAGAATCGTATCATGCAAAGACTAGTATCATGAAAAAATGATACTTTTATTTTATTTCGAAATAAAAGTACAAGAACTATATTAGTAAAAAGTTCATTTATTTTCCTTAGCACTCAAAAATGTATTCCTTGGGAAGGCAATTAAGTAGAAAGTTGAAGATTCAAAATCCTTAGAGGCCTGAGAAAGAAACATCAGGTAAATATTTTCCTTAGTCTCAGCACTAACTTAGCAACGACTTAAAGCACACTTAACTGAGAGAAATATTTCAAAGATAAAATTGACCAATGTGAGAATAAACTTTCAAAGGATGCTGAAGATTTTCCCAAGAATGCCATGAAAAGTCACTCTGTAGATGATGCACTATTAGTATCCACATATTTAACATATGAAAATGCCGTTTTAATCTTTCTAATTATGGAGAGGCTGTCATCATTTTGAGATCTGATAATTAGCAAAATGAAAAAGTATACTCTCTACAGAGGCCACATAAGTTGGTTCTCTGACTCCCTGCAGACAAAACCAATTAGAAATCAGTGTCAAAAGCATATTCTTGCTAGTTTACAAAGAATAACATTAACTAACGACTAAAGCATTTTTTAAATTGCATATGTTCTATAAGAGAAACCCAGTCATCATAGAATAAATGCACTCACAGGATTTCAATCCAATGCCAGCAGTTTTCTATGTCCATATTTTTACAGTTTCAAGGTTATCAACATTAATACAAAACTTCAGTGCAAAATTTTAAGGATCCAAACAAATTCATCTTAGTGAGTATTTTAAGGCAAGTTAGCAAACCTTTCAAAGATGACAATACTTAACCTTAACAAAGATTTGAGTAACACATATATGAAACACAACTTAGAAGACCACTTTCTCATCAAGTTAATGGTTTTAGGTCAGTAATATGCCCTTAAAACACCTGCACAAATGCAAAAGGTAGAACCAGGTACATCACAACCATTTTAAATTCCTCTTACAAAGGACAAGCAGAGTTTATGAGCCTCTGATGGAATCCAGTTGCCACCCACTGATAGGTGTCTATCAGGAAAGCTTTGTAATACATAGGCCTGTATCAATGCTTTCCAAACATAAACAAAATGTGTTAGATAATGCTGCTTATTCCTCCCTTTACTTACTTCCCTCAGGCTAGGCCTGGCACCAACCATCTTCAATTAGCCCCTCATTTGTTCAAAGGCTGTTTAAGACCTCCCATCTTTAGAGAGCCCTTTAGTAAAAACAAAAACACTTTACTTGGAAGACTTTCTTTTTAGATTATGGAACCACTTTATCTTAAATCAGAGGTTCTTAAATTGTATACAGAACTGAGTGTCAGCGGATTTTTCTGGGAGGGTCCACAGCTTTCACCAGGGTCTTAAAAGGGTCTGTAACCTTAAAAATAAACCACCCTCAGGTGGGGCTCCATTGCTCATGCCTGTAATCCTAGCACTGTGGGAGGCCAAGGCAGGAGGATCACTTGAGCTCAGGAGTTTGAGACCAGCCTGAGCAACAGCGACCCTGTCTCTATTAAAAATAGAAAAATTAGCTGGGCATCATGGGGCAAGTAGTTCCAGCTACTTGGAAGGCTGAGAGGCAGGAGAATCGCTTGGGCCCAGGAGTTTGAGGTTGCTGTGAGCTAGGCTGACGCCATGGCACTCTAACCCAGGCAACAGAGCAAGACTCCGTCTCAAAAAAAAGCAAAAGGCAATCATATCTGTTTATTATAAATTTTTTTAAACAAGTAAAATGGCAAAATGAGACAAAAAAGGCCCACTTTAATATTTCAGTTGTTATTGGTTATATGGAGATATTGTTTCCCCTTTAGAAAATACTTCTAAATTTTTATTTCACAGAAGCATCCAACAGGTAAATAAAGTTTGTACTGAGCCACCTACTCGTTTTATAATAATCTCTTCGAAGTGATGAGCACAGACAGAAACCACTTACTCAGAGATCCTACATTTATTCCTACTGAGTCAAGTCTTTGCAAAGCAAGTTTCCCTTTTTACTGCTACAATTCTCGAAGTTTTGATCTTAGGGACCCCTTTAAAGTTAAAAATTGAGGACCTTGGCCGGGCGCGGTGGCTCACGCCTGTAATCCTAGCACTCTGGGAGGCCGAGGCGGCGGATTGTTTGAGCTCAGGAGTTCGAGACCAGCCTGAGCAAGAGCGAGACCCCGTCTCTAATAAAAATAGAAAGAAATTAATCGGACAACTAAAAACATATAGAAAAAATTAGCCAGGCATGGTGGCACATGCCTGTAATCCCAGCTACTGGGGAGGCTGAGGCAGTAGGATCGCCTGAGCCCAGGAGTTTGAGGTTGCTGTGAGCTAGGCTGACGCCACGGCACTCACTCTAGCCAGGGCAACAGAGTGAGACTCTGTCTCAAAAAAAAAAAAAAAAAAAAAAAATTGAGGACCTCGAAGAGCATCAGTTTATGTGGATTGTATCTACCAACATTTATCACATTAGAAATTAAAACTGAGACATTTTGAAAATGAATTAATCTCTTTAATTTTAATGTATTGTTTTACATTGTGAATATTTTGTAAATGTCTTTACATGTCTAGTTTAATAGAAATAAACTAGATTTTAATTTCTTCTGCAATTAGTTTCAGTATATTGTTTTGGCTAAAAGTGTATGAAGAAAATTCGGCTTCACATAAATATTTAGTTGAAAAGGAGAAATTCTCTTCACTCACTTGAAAGGGTCTTGGGAACCCTCCAAGGTCCTCAACCCACAACTCGGAAACAAGTGCCCTACTGGATGCCCTACAGATCACCACATCCAGTCTGTCCCTTCATAGAACTCTCTCCATCCAGATCTTAAAAGCAGCCCCTAGGCCGGGCGCGGTGGCTCACGCCTGTAATCCTAGCACTCTGGGAGGCTGAGGCGGGCGGATCGTCCTGAGCTCAGGAGTTCGAGACCAGCCTGAGAAAGAGCGAGACCCCGTCTCTACCAAAAATAGAAAGAAATTAATTGGACAGCTAAAAATATATATAGAAAAAATTAGCCGGGCATGGTGGCGCATGCCTGTAGTCCCAGCTACTTGGGAGGCTGAGACAGTAGGATTGCTCGAGCCCAGGAGTTTGAGGTTGCTGTGAGCTAGGCTGACGCCACGGCACTCGCCCCAGGC
>RJWJ010046484.1:0-11340 GCA_004363605.1 Indri indri | reverse complement strand
TACCAAAAATAGAAAGAAATTAATTGGACAGCTAAAAATATATATAGAAACAATTAGCCGGGCATGGTGGCGCATGCCTGTAGTCCCAGCTACTCGGGAGGCTGAGACAGTAGGATTGCTCGAGCCCAGGAGTTTGAGGTTGCTGTGAGCTAGGCTGATGCCACGGCACTCGCCCCAGGCAAGAGAGTGAGACTCTGTCTCAAAAAAAAAAAAAACATAAAATTTACCATCTTCATCATTTTTAAGTGTACAGTTTAGTAGTGTTATGTGTGAATATACATTGTTATACATTATTTTGCAGCCAATCTCCAGAACTATTCCATCTTGCAAAACTGAAATTCTCATTAAACAACAGCACTCATTTCCTTTTCCTCTTATTCCCTAGAAACCAAAATTCTACTTTCTGTTGCTATGGATTCAACTATTCTAGGTACTTCATATAAGTAGAATCATAAAGTTTTTGTCTTTTTACGACTGGTTTATTTCACTTAGTATAGTGTCTTCAAGGTTCATCCACACTGTAGCATGTGTCAAAATATCCTTCACTTTTAAGGCTGAATAGCATTCCATTGTGTATACATATAAATATTTACTACATTTTGTTTATCCATTTATCTGTCAATGTGCACTTAGGTTGTCTCCACCTCTTGGCTATTGTGAATAATGACGCTATGAGCATGGATATACAATTATTTCTTAGGGACCCTGCTTTCAATTATTTTGCATTTAGACCCAGAGTGGAATTGCTGGATCACATGGTAATTCTATTTTTAATTTTTGGAGGGACTGCCCTACTGTTTTCCATAGCAGCTGTACAATTTTATATTCCCACCAACAGTGCACAAGGGTTTCAATTATTCACGTCCTCACTCACACTTGGTACTTTGTTTTTTTCAGTAATAGCCATCTTAATGAATGTGAAGTGGTATCTCGTGATTTTTATTTGCATTTTTCTAATGATTAGTTGGGTTCAGCATCTTTTCCTGTGCTTGTTGGCCATTTGCGTATCTTCTTTGAATGTGCTTTCTAATCTTTTGCCCATTTTTAAATTGGTTTGCTTCTTTTTTTGATGTTGCATTTACGTGAGTTCTTTATTTATTGTGGCTATTAGTCCCTTATCAGATACATGATTTACAAATATTTTCTCCTATTCCATAGTTTGACTTTTCAATTTGTTTATTGCATCCTTTGATGCATGAAATTTTTTAATTTTGCTGTAGATCATTTATCTATTTTTCCTTTCTTGCCTGTAATTTTGGTGTTATATTCAAGAAATCATTGCTAAGTCCAATGCCATGAAGCTTTTCTCCTATGTTTTCTTCTAAGCATTTTATACTGTTAGGTCTTATGGTTAGGTTTTGACTCATTTTGAGTTAAATTTTTTACATGATGCAAGGTAGGGGTCCAATTTCATTCTTTTACTTGTGGGTATTCAGTTTTCCCACCACCATTTATTAAAAAGACTGTCCTTTCCCCATGGAATGGTCTTGGCATCCTTGTGGAAAGTTAATTTGACCATTTACTATGCATATACTATACTATACATACACTGCTAATATGGTGTTTATTTCTGGGCTCTCTATTCTGTTCCATTAGTCTATATGTCTGTCTTTATGCCAATACCACCTTGTTTTGATTACTGTAGCTTTGTAATATGTTTGAAATCAGGAAGTATGTGATCTCCAACTTAATTCTTCTTTTTCAAGATTGTTTCAGCTATTCAGGGTCCCTTGATATTCCATATGAAATTTAGAATGGATTTTTCTATTTCTACAAAAAATGCCATTAGGATTTTGATAGGGATTGCATTAATCTGTAGATCAGTTTGGGTAGTATTGACATCTTAACAGTATTAAATATTCCAATCCATGAACATGTGATGTCTTTCTATTTATTTGTGTCTTCTTTAATTTCTCTCAGTTACATTTTGTAGCGAAAACTACAAGTGTACAAGTCTTTCACCTTCTTGGTTAACTTTATTCCTAGTATTTTATTATTTTTGATGCTATTATAAGTGGCATTATTTTCTTAATTTCCTTTTCAGATTGCTATGTCAATGCATAGCAAAGCAACTGATTTCTGTGTGTTATTTTGTGTCCTTCAACTTTACTGAATTCATTAGTTTTTTTAATAGTTGTATGTGTGTTTATGTGTAATCTTTAGGGTTTTCTATATACAAAATCATGTCATCTGTGAACAGAGATAATTATACTTCATGCTTTCCAATTTTTCTTGCCTAACTGCTGTGTGTAGAACTTCTAGTACTATCTTAGCTAGAGGTGGTGAAAGTGGGCATCTTTGCCTTGTTATTGATCTTAGAAGAAAAATTTTCAGTCTTTCACCATAAAGTATGATAATACCTGGGGGCTTTTCATATATGGCTTTTATTATGTTGAAGAGGTTTCTTTCTCTTTCCAATTTGTTGTTTGTTTTTATCATGAAAGGGTATATAATTTTGTCAAATGCTTTTCTATATCAATTGATATGCTCATGTGTTTTTTTCTGTCTTTCTGTTAATTTGGTATTTATGTATGTTAAACCATCCTTGCATTCCAGGAATGAATCACATTTGGTCATGGTATATAATGCTTTTAATGGGCTCTTGAATACTGTTTGCTGGTATTTTGCTGAGGTTTTTTGCATTTTCCCTCAGAGATGTTGGTCTGTAGTTTTCTTTCTTTCTTTTTTTTTTTTTTGACACAGAGTCTCACTCTGTTGCCCTGAGTAGAGTGCCGTGGCATCAGCCTAGCTCACAGGAACCTCAAACTCCTGGGCTCAAGCGATCCTTCTGCCTCAGCCTCCCGAGTAGCTGGGACTACAGGCATGCGCCACCATGCCTGGCTAATTTTTTCTATATATTTTTAGTTGTCTGATTAATTTCTTTCTATTTTTTAGTAGGGACAGGGTCTCGCTCTTGCTCAGGCTGGTCTCGAACTCCTGAGCTCAGAACGATCCGCCCGCCTCAGCCTCCCAGAGTGCTAGGATTACAGGCGTGAGCCACCGCACCGGCTCTTTCTTTCTTTTTCTTTTTCTTTTCTTTTCTTTTTTTTTAGTGCCTTTGTCTGGCTTTGTTATATGCTGGCCTCAAAGAATGAGTTGGGAAGTGTTTCTTTCCCTTCAATTTTCTGGGAGACTTAAGGAGGAGTTGGTAGTATTTTTTCCTTGACTACTGTGCTATGTGTTAGCTTGTATTGTTATTCTTCATTACGTGGCTTAGTAAACTTTGTCTCTGCTCTCCCATGTTCCTGACTTAAATTATTATTTGCTGCAACTGCATCACCTGTCTCTGATTGCAGTATTTCTAATACCTAATATCTGATTACTCCTTTTGCATGATGATTTGATTTGCAAAATCCAAATCTTACTCTTATTGTAAAAAATATAGAGAGAGTTCAGTTTGTCAGAAGCCAAAATGTTAAAGTTGGGAAGGAAGAACCAGTGGCTCTTAATTCTATTAGATTTACCATGCCCTTTTAAAATATTTTTAACATCCCATTTATTCCTCTAAAATGATATTCATAAACTATACTCATACTTTTAGAAAATTAATACAAATGTGATAGTAAGTAAAAGGAAAGTAATTTATAATAACATGCACTTCAATATGTAAATCCTAGGTCAAACTTTGTTAGAAGTAGAAAGGCTTGCATCTATATGGAGAATTAAAATAAATATGAAAGATACAAATGTAGGCTGACTCAAATTCAGCTTTATTGTAGTAGCACTAAATACTATCAACTCTAATGCATTGCTGTTGGTACTATAGTGTTCCAGAATTGTCAAACTTTCTTTGAGAAATTTTAAAGAACATTTTTTTCTTTGATTTACATAGTATTTGTATTCCTGGAAATTTCAATGTAAAATTAAACTGGGCAAAAAATATTCTTTTTTTTTTTTTTTTTTTACCTAAATGAATGTTCCATGGAACATCAAAGGTCACACAGGATGTGGGACAATTCTTCACTGGGTGGTACTGTTCATTGCACTGTAGGATGCACTAGCATTCTTTAGTACCACCAGTAGTCCACCCTCCCAATCATTGTGACAACGAAAAATGCTTCCACAAATTTCCAAATGTCACATATGAGGCAGTAATTACCTCCCATCAAGAACTACTAGAATAAAGTGATGAATAAAAGAAATTTGCTGATAAGAATCTTTTTTTTTTTTACATATACTCAATGTAGTGAGCTCATAAGATTCTTGGGCAAAGGAGATAATTAAATAAAAGCTATGTTTGAGGAATATTCTGATAGCTACTTTCCAGGTGTTAAGGCCAGGTAAAGAAACAAAAAAAGAAGCAACTTGCATTTTTTTTTTTTACCAGCTGTGGTTTACAAAGCATTTTCACATACATTATACACTTCACATCAGCTCTGAATTTAGTATTTCCCCCATTTTACAGAGGAAGCAGAAGAAGCTCATAAATGTTGTGACTTAATAAAAGTCATTTTAATGAAAGACCTAGAGTTAGGATCCACATTCAGCTTCAAACCTAATGTTTTTTCTGTTATATCGTGGTATCGCAAGGATGAGGAAGGCAGAAAAAAGAATTTTTTTAATGAGGGAAAATCTGGTAGCACTTTGGAAGGCCAAGGCAGGGCGATTGCTTGAAGCCAGGAGTTTGAGACCAGCCTGAGCAAGAGCAAGACCCCATCTCTATAAAAAATAGAAAACTTAGTTGGGCGTACTGGTGCACGCCTGTAGTCCCAGCTACTGGGGAGGCTGAGGCAGGAGGATTGCTTGAGCCCAGGAGTTTGAGGTTGCAGTGAGCTAGGCTGACGCCACCGCACTCTGTCTCAAAAAAAAAAAAAAAAAAAAATCTGAGGCTCATAGTAAAGCTAAAATTAGCAAGACTTTAATTGGACAGCTTTATATTAACTATCATTGACATTCTGGGAAGAAAGGTGACAAAGCGTCTTTGAAAATTGAGGACTTATTAATATATTCCCCCTTCTTATTCTTATAGGACATTAATACGCGCCTGAGTGAGATAATGAACAATGTGCATCGGATAATAACTTGCTATACTGTTGATCTTAACTTGCCCTCTGTAAGGACTCTCTCCACTACAGAATATAAGAAAAAACAGAGAACCAGTGTTTCAGAGAAAATGATTACTTTTGCTCAGAATGGTGAAATTAGAGAAAAGACTCTTGCCTACATTCTGGCCTGGTTGGAAGAATGGAGTAAGTTTTCAGAAACAGTTTAGAGGAAAATCACAAAGTTGATGAAAACTGTAGAGAAGAGAATCGATAAGTAAATTTTGAAGGATCAGACTAAAGAAGAAAAGACTAAGGAGGTTATTCAGATGGTTGTGCTCTGTTCCAGTAAGAATAAAATAAAAATACAGGCTTATTCACTTAGTGCCAGCTATTCTGGCCTCCTTGCTTTTTTTTCAAGCATGCCAGCATGTTCTTCCTGCCCAATGTCTTTATGCTTACTATTCCCTTGCTTGCAACATTTCCCACCAAATAGTCACATGGCTCATTCACTGCTTAAATTTGACTTTAAAATGAGGTGTTCTCTGAACACCCCCATTCCTTTTCATCTGGCATTCTCCATTACCCTCCACCCTTCCTTACTTTTGTCTATAGCATTAGTATCTGACATACAATATTATGAACTTTTTATTTTTTATCTCTCTCCTTTCACTAGAATGTAAGCAGTATGAAGTCAGGGAACTTATTTTATTTAATGCTGTATCCACAGCATCTAGAACAGTACATGGCAGAGTAGACATTGGTTGAATGAAAGAATGAATAAGCTAAGCATACCAAAAAAAGGAATTTCACTTTGCTGCAAGAAATCTCATGTAACAGGGATTATAAATACCTGATAACTTACCAAAGGAGTTAAATGGGATTTAGATCCCCAATATTAAAACACGTACTCTCATTTTAGATACCTACTTCCCTGGTGTCAGGGAACGAAACCAAATAAGAGACCTTTTTACCTGATTCATGCTTTCATGTCCAAGACTTACTGTTCAGCCTTCTGTTCCAAGCCTCTTCCTTTTTAATTTTTTCATAGAGAAAAGACCCAGAATGGTAGTGTGAGATACCTATATTCCCCAATAATACCATATGGAGTATTTACCCAATATTATACACTTATATGGATAATTATCTTTCTGCAATTTTCTATAATTTCTTTACTCTCTTCAAGGTGCCGTTTTGTCTGAGATGACTATAATTGATATTGATGAACACCACCACTGGATAACACAAATGCAGATGTTACCAGACACATTAAAAGCTATTGAAAACAATGTGAAGATACTGTGTAGATTCACTACATCTTTTCTCAAAGAAAAGAAGACACAACAGAAAAAAATATGTAAGGGTGCTTTATGACTTTGGAAATGGAGTTTGACTTTTTCTTTAAAAAAAAACAGCTTTATTGAGGTATAATTTGTATAAATGTTAAGTGAACAATTAAATGATTTTCATTTATTTACAGAGTTTTGCAATGGTCACCACAATACAGTTTTAGAACATTTCCATTATCCCAAAAAGATCCCTCATGCTCATTTATGGTCAATCCTCATTCCCACCAGCAGCCACAGACAGCAGTCTATTTTCTGTCACAATACATTTGCTTTTTCTGGATAGTTCATATAAACAGAATCATATTATATGTAGTCTTTTATGTTGCCTTTCTTTCAATTAGCATAATGCTTTTGGTCTTCAGCCATGTTATAGGATGTATGAGTAATTTCTTCCTTTCTATTGCTAATTGTATAGTTGTTTAAGAAATCATTACGAAAGGAAAAAGATAAAATGTTTTTACTGTCTTGTTTATATTTCCCTACACTTATGGGTGCTCCTTATTTCTTCATGTGAATTTGAGTTATTCTTTGGTGTCATTTCCTTTTGACCTGAAGGACTTCTTTAGTATTTCTTATAAGGCAGGTCTGTTAGCAATAAATTTTCTGTCTTTGTTTATCTGGAACTGCCTTTATTTCACCTTCATTTTTAAACAGACCTTATTTTTTGGAGCAATTTTAGATTTAAAAAAAATTGAGGAAAAAAATAGAGTTCCTATTTATCTCCCCACCATTTCCCCTATTATCTTTTTTTCTTGGCTCCTTAGCTAGGCAATCCCCTACTATTAATATCTCCCATTAGTATATACATTGCTACAATTAACAAACCAATATCGGGTACATTATTAACTAAAGTTCACAATTTATTCAGAATTCCTTGTTTTTACCTGATGTCCCTTTTCTGCTTCAGGATCTCATTCAGGGTACTACATTACATTTATTGTCATGTCTCCTTAGGCACCTCTTAACCGTGACAGTTACTCAGACTTTTCCTTGTGTTTAATGTCCTTGACAGTTTTGAGGGGTACCAGTCAGGCATATTGTAGGATGCCCCGCTATTGGAATTTGTCTGATGGTTTTCTCATGTTAAGCCTGGGGTTATGGGTTTTTGGAAGAAAGATCACAGAGCTAAAGTGCCATTTTCATCATATCATATCAAGGATACTTTCAAATGATTTATGACTTGATGTTGACATTTATAACCTGGCTAAGGTAATGTTTATCAGGTTTCTCCACTGTAAGGTTATCCTTTCCCTTCCTTTCTGTACTGTACTTTTTTTTTTTTTTTTTTTTTTTTTTTTTTTTTTTTTTTTTTTTTTTTTTTGAGACAGAGTCTCACTCTGTTGCCCGGGCTAGAGTGCCGTGGTGTCAGCCTAGCTCACAGAAACTTCAAACTCCTGGGCTCAAGCAATCCTTCTGCCGCAGCCTCTCGACTAGCTGGGACTACAGGAATGCACCACCATGCCTGGCTAATTTTTTCTATATATTTTTAGCTGTCCAGCTAATTTCTTTCTATTTTTTTTAGTAGAGACGGGGGTCTCACTCTTGCTCAGGCTGGTCTCGAAGTCCTGAGCTCAAACGATCTGCCCTCTTTGGCCTCCCAGAGTGCTAGGTTTACAGGCATGAGCCACCGTGCCGGCCTGTACCGTACTCTTTAGAAAGAAGTCTGGATGCAGCCCACACTTAAGGAATGGGGAGTTATGATTTACTTCCTTCAGAATGGAGTGTCTACATAAATCATTTGAAATTCTTATACATGGGAGATTTGTCTCTTCTCTCCCATTTATTAATTTATTCAATTATTTATATCAAAATGGACTCATGAATATTTATTTTATACTTTGGATTATAATCCAATACTAGTTTATTTTCTTTCTCAAATCATTCCAGCTTTGGCCCTTGGGAGGTCTTTCAATTAGTTCCTTTGCCTCTTTGACATACTCCTATCAATGTGGGTTTTTTGTTTGGTTGGATTTTTAGCACTTCCTTACTTTCTGTATTCCAAGACGCTTCAGACTCATCTTGTATATTTCCTGTCTCGGTCCGAGAATCAACTATTTCGCCAGGGATTTCTGGTTCCTTTTATTGGAGAATAGTATTAAAAACCAAAGTCTGGGTGCTAGGTGTGCTCATTGCTACTGGGGTTTTATTTCTTTTAGGCCTTCTCAGCTGACAAAGCAAAGAAATATACATATGTATACTAACCCATGAATATACACATATCTGTAAATATTTCTGTACATAACCATCTGTAACTGTATTCAGCCAAACATGAGTCTTTACTGATGTCTCCAACTCTAATCCATTACCACGTGGACCATCCTAGCTCCCTCCCTTTGCTTATTTGTAAATTCCCACTCAAACAGTGAGAAACCTGGTTTTCCACAATCTGCCATCTACTGACTTAATTATTCAATTCCAGTGTACATATATAGCAGTATCACAATTGTTAACCCATACCCCCATGAGAAATAACTCTATCTGCAGTATAGTGCTTATGTGCTGTTCCTTTAGTTTTGTAGACTCAGCTGGGCATTGGCAGCTCATGCCTGTCATCCCAGCACTTTGGGAAGCTGAGGCAAGAGGATTGCTTGAGCCTAGGAGTTCAAGGCTATAGTGAGCTATGATTGTGCCACTGCTCTCCAGCCTGGGCAACAGAGCAAGACCCTGTCTCTAAAAAAAAAAAAAAAAAATTAAAAATTGAAAAAATAAGATAAAATTTAAAAAGTGGTTTTACAGACTTCATTCATTTCCAGTGTTACTTAGCTCAGCACCTTCCCTCCACCCCACCCCTTCATTGAGGTTGTGTGATACATTTCTGGTATGTTACAGTCTCTTGTCACAGTCTGGATTTCTTCCTGGAATACTTTGACTTCTAAGTGATTATTTCTTAACATTTGCATATATTAAGTTTCACTATTTGTGCTGTAGTATTCTATGGGTTTTGACAAATGCATATCGTCATGTATCCACAATTAAAGTATCATACAGAATAGTTTCTCCATCCTAAAAATCCCTGTGTTTTACCTATTTATCCTTCCCCTCTCTCTCTCTCAGCACCTGGCAACTACTGATTTTTTAATGTCTGCAGTTTTTTTCAGAATGTCATAATAGGAATCATGCAGTATGTAGTTTTTCAGACTAGTTTCTATCACTTAGTAATATACATTTAAGGTTTCCCCATATCTTTTTGTGGTTTAATATTCATTTTTTCTTGCTTGTACAGATGTACCATGTTTGTTTATCCACCTATTGAAGGACATCTTGGTTGCTTCCAGGTTTTAGTGATTAGGAATAAAGATGCTATAAACATTTGCAAGATTTTTGTGTGGACATAAGTTTTCAAATCAATTAAGTAAATACCGAGGAGCACAATTTGTGGATTATATCTAAGACTATGTTACTTAATAAGTAACTTTGTAGGAATTGCCAAACTGTCTTTCAAAGTAGCTTTACCATTTTTCATTCTTACCATCAATGAACAAAATTTCCTATTGATCCACATCCTTGCCAGCATTTGGTATTGTCAGTTCATCAGATTTTTTGGATTTTAGCTATTTTAATAGGTGTGGAACAGTATCCCATTGTTGTAATTTGCAGTTCCCTAATGACAGATGATGTGGAGCATCTTGTCATATGCTTATTTGCCATCTGTATATTTCATTTCTCACCTTCATTATTTGAAGAATAGTTTTGCTAGATATAGAGTTCTTGATTAACAGTCTTTTTCTTTCAGCACTTTAAATATGTCATTCTACTGCTTCTGGCCTCCACTATTTATGATAAGAAGTGAGCTGTTAAACTTACTCTGGTTCCCTTGTACTTGATGAGTCTCCTTTGATTGTGATAAGTCATTTTTTCTTTCTGCCTTAAAGATTTTCTCTTTGGCTTTCAACAGTTTAACTATGATGTGTTTAGGTATGGATTTTTTGATGTTTATCCTACTTAGAGTTCACTGAGCTTCTTAAATATGCAGATTAATATTTTTCATTAAATTTGGGGTGACTGGGCCATTATTTCTTTAAATAGTTTTTATGACTTCCTTCCTTCTCTCTTCCATGGACTTCCAATACTTGCGCATTAGTATGCTTGATGGTGTCTGCTATGGTCTGAGTGTTTGTGTCCCCTCAAAATTCATTTGTTGAAATCTGGTATTAGGAGATGGGGCCTTTGGAAGGTGATTAGGTCATAAGGTCATGAATGGGATCAGTGCCCTTATAAAAGAGGACCAAGAAAGATCCTACGCTCCTCCCACCATGTAAGGTTAGTGTGAGAATACAGCTATTGATGAGGAAGCAGGCCCTCACCAGACACTGAGTCTGCCTTGATCTTGGACTTCCTTCCCAGCCTCCAGAACTGTGAGAAATAAATTTGTGTTGTTTATAAGCTCCCCAGTTTATGGTATTTTGTTATAGCAGCCTGAATAAACTAAGACAGTGTCCCACAAGTCTCTGAGGCTTTAGTTATCTTTCTTCATTCTTTTTTCTCTCTACTCTTCAGATTGGATGATCTCTATTAATTTAGGATCGAGTTTGCTGATTATTTTCTTAAATCTGCTATTGGGCCCTTCTGGCCAATTTTTCATATTAGTTAAATATACTTTTCAACTCCAGAATTTCTACTTGGTTTTTCTGATTTTCATCTGTTTACTCATATGCTCTGTTTGATGAATAATTGTCATCGTTTGTCCCATATTTTCCTTTTATTTTTAAATATTGTTTCCTTTAATTCTTTGGACACATTTATAACACTTCTTTTGAAGTCTTTTTTCTGATAAGTCCAACATCTGGGCCCCCTCAGAGACAATTTCCATTGACTGCTTTTTTCCCCGCTGTGTATGGGTCACATTTTGCTATTTCTTTGCGTTTTCTTAATGTTGAAAACTGGACATTTCAGATACTACCATATCGTAGCAACTCTGGATTCTGATTCCCCCTGCTACTCCAGGGTTTATTTTTGTTGTTTTTTTTTTTTTTACTGAATTGCCTTGACTAATTCTATGGAGTCTCTTT